>JAJONT010028538.1:0-51999 GCA_029582345.1 Solanum oplocense x Solanum tuberosum | reverse complement strand
TGAATAAGTGTGAAAATAAGGAGGTGTGTACCCTTATTGTGATGTAGCACTGATACGAGTACCGATAATATAAAAGAGAAATTTGTCGAGCACAAACACACTATAAGTTTAGCGTTTCGCTAGTCAAATATCCTCAAAGGGCTCTATTTTCTCAGTCTGACAGTTTCTTTTCTTTTATACACCTTGTACTCTCTAAATTTCCCATATAATTGCCAAATTACTTTGGTCTAGTGAAACTCGATCAAATATTCTGCTACACTATTGAGCCTGGTTCTTCAGTATCTTTGTCTATCACAAAAATATCAAATTAAACATGAAGTAATGATAAGCCCTATTTATATTGTATATTAATATTGATGTTTTTGTTATGAAAAAACACCAAACATGTATAAACATATTAATGACAATTGACAAACACATATGTATTTTCTCTACACGTAGAGAACAATATACTGCATTATTTCACGTATAAGGACACTTCATCCAAATCTAGGTGTCAACGATCGTTAGTCAGTAATATAACCCAACTAAATGATTTGGGGTCGAATCCCACCGGGAGTGGCACGTGTTTGAGAATCAAGAGCAAAGTACGAATATGTTCAAGTCAACCATAGGAATAAATACTTACGAATAAAAACATAATTCAAATTTAGGGGTGAAACAAGTGTCAAATGGTAACATCTAGCACCTAGAAACTACTATAAAGAGTTTAAAATATGACAATATTGATTTTCGGAAAGAATAAGGAAATCTGGAAATTTTGTCTAAGTTAAGAAAGTGAGTTTTGAAAATTTTCAAATAGCCATAACTCCTAGCCCAGGATAATTTAGGAGCATCTCTTGATATGGTTGGAAAGCCCTTGGAGAGATCTTTCCAACGCCGCCATGTTTGCACGATTTTGACATTATATGAGTGAGATATGCCTTTCGGAAGTGGGGCAGTTGGATTGAGGAAAGTCCCAATCCGGAATTAAGGAAGGGCAAATTAGTCTTTTCTCTAATTTATTTCCTAATTCGTTTTTAGGGATTTATCGGGGTAAACTATTATTTTTGTAAAATTAGAAAAATTAAATTCATGTTTAGAGCTTGGAGCTAAGAGAAAAGGGGAAAGAAAGGGAGAAAAGCCATGATTTCGCCAAGAACGTCAAGCGTTTGGAGTGGAACTCTTCGGGGGTGATCCCTATTAAGGTAGGTTAGATCTTTTAGTGATGGTTTAGTTCACCCACACACCAACTTGTTTCAATTCAGCAAATTTGGAGTTGTTTGAATGTTAAGAAAGTGAAGTTCTTGAAGAAAATCGTTGGATTCTTGTTGGTTGATTATTGAATGCCTACTGTTGATTTGATTCGTGGTTTCGGGTTGTTTTTCGAGTTAAATCTATTGGGTATTGAGGGTAATAATGATCCTAAGTGTTTGGGGAAAGAACCATGGAAGTTAGGAGGGTTTAGAGATGAAAAACAAAGAAGAAAAATCATCAAAAACCTAGGGAAGGGGATGGGGCGTCGCGCCAGCCAGCGCGCCCCAAAAGAAGCACTGAAGTTGACCCTCTGAGACGACACACCAGCTAGCGCACCCCAGAAACTCCTCTGAAGTTTTAGGGTTGGCTCCCCGCGCCTCTCAGAGCGCCATGGACGTCAGTTCTCCCCATTCGTTCCCCACCTTTTCGTACTAGTTCCTCAGTGATATACCTATGTTTCCTAGTTGATTCTAACACTCTAAAGTATATCTAAACATCATGAAATCATCCATAAACATGATATCATGAACTTTGAATCCATAATCCAATTCAAGGAAAGTTAGGATCAAAGTCAATGAAGTTAAGAGTCAAGTCTAAAAGTTAAGAAGCAAGTCAAAGCAAAGTTTTTTAATGTTTTCAAGATTGTTTAACAAACGTTTTAACTTCATTTTTAAGCTCAAGTTTCAAGTTAAGAAAAGAGTAAAGGGTTGAGTCCATTTCTCAAAAAAAGCTATAAGGGAACTAATTATTCCCAAAGAGTTTATAAATGTTTATACATTTGAGCAAGAAAAGGGAACATCGATTCCAAGAGTGCTTTTAAGCTAAGTTTTGTGTAATTACCTCAATTCAAAGAAAGAGTTTTTGTTGACAAACATATGAGCTAAGTATATTTTTGGAGTAGTATTGAGCACTGATATGGGGATGCGAGTTCATATTAACTCAAGTCTCCATAAACCATGTAGCCATCATGGGTAGTAAAGTATCATACTTTTTAGATGACTCCTTAAGATGATTTTAGCATAGACTAGTGGATCCACTAAGTTAAGCATTTTATATGACCAAAAAGTATAAGATAGTTATGGCAGCGTGGGCAAGATGATGTATCACCACTTAGGCTCATAGTGGTGGTTGTCGGTTAGAGAATCTCCCACAAAAGTTATATTACTTTTATATATAAGTAAAGTTGAGTTGGTTATTGCTTTATCTTTAATAAACTAAGTTGTTTATACTGTTTTACAAGTTTTGTATATATATTGCATGTGTCTTATTGCTTTATATTGAGTTCAATTATTCCTGAGTTGTACAGAACCAAGCTAAATGTTCCTTCTTATTCTTTTCAAGCTTAAATTGTTGTTTAGCATTACAACTCGCATACTCGTACATTCAATGTACTGATTCCAGTTGGCCTGCATCGTCTTATGATGCATATGCAGGTATCCATGATCAGCATCGAACGCTTCTTTGATCCATCTTGATTATTCAGAGTCAGTGGTGAGCCTCCTTGCATTCCGTAGGACTCTTTTATTCACTTTCTAGTTTAGTTCATTAGGATGTTGTGGGGTTTGTCCCAACATCCATCTCAGTTGTTTAGAGGCTTCATAGACAATTAGTAGTTCAGTTGTCGTTACATTATCATTAAGATGTTGTTTAAAGACTGAGTTACCATTTTGGCTAATCTATTATTTCTTAAGTATGCATTAGTTATATTTTCTTATGTTTAAGACTTATGCTAAGTTAAGTAAGACAGACCAAGGATTTGCTTGAGGCCAGCAATGGTCTTCGAGTGCCAGTTCCCCCTAGGGTGTAGGCTCGGTGCGTGACAAACTTGGTATAAGAGCATAGAGTTCAAAAATCCTAGGGAGTCTATGAAGCCGTGTCAATAGAGTCCTATTTATCGGTGTGAAGCGCGCTACATCTATAATATGAGGCTGCAACATTTAGGAAGTATCTCACTTATTTCACATTCATTTCATGCGATAGAGTTCATATCTATAAAAGTTTCCTTATAATTCGTGCTTGCGCGTGTTTCAGATAATCATGCCTCCACGAAGAAAAGTCAGAGGTCATCCTTCTAGACGCAATGTTGATGAACAAGAGTTACCCAATGCATCGGAAGTGCAACTGCAAGGAGAAGTCCCTAATGCTGAGTTCCGTGAGGCGATCAGGATGTTGAGCCAAGTTGTGACTAACCAGGTCAGACAAAAAAGAGGAGCTCGACAAGAAGAGGCTGACACTTCAAGGATTCATGAGTTCTTAAGGATGAACCCTCCAAGTTTCACTGGTTCGAGCATTGCAGAGGATCCGGAGCACTTCATTGAGGAACTGGAGAAGATGTTCGATGTAATGCATATTACTGATATTGTGAGGGTTGAGCTAGCTGCATAGCAACAAAAGAATGTTGCTAGGACTTTGTTTGATCAGTGGTAAGGGGGTAGAGGTGAGGATGCACCACCTTCGAGTTGGGCTTGTTTTAAGGAAGCTTTCTTGGGGCATTTCTTTCCTCCAGAATTGAAAAAGTCCATGGTACATGAGTTCCCCGCAGTTAAGCAGGATTCTCTAATTGTTCATGAATATGGGTTGAAGTTCACCTAACTATCCCGTTATCCTGCGAAAATGGTTGCTGACATGAGGAGTAGAATAAGCTTGTTTGCTGTTGGGTTGTCTCGTCTGTCGAGTAAGGAAGGAAGGGCTGAAATCCTTATCGTGGACATGGACATATCAAGGTTGATGGTTTATGTGCAGTGGGTGGAGGAAGAGAAGCTGAGGGATAGGGAAAAGTTCATAAACAAAAAAGCTAAGATAGGAAATGAGTCCGGGCAGTAGAGAGGTAATGTGAACCGTTCATCCTTTCAACAAAGGCAAAAGGGACCTGTTCCATCATCTGCTAGTGCACCTGCATCAAGAAACAGAGATGAGTATAATGGAAAGAATTTGCAAAACTTCAGAACTAGACCTGCAAAGTCTCAAGGTAGTGTGGCACAAGGAGGCAACTAGGCTCCTGCATGTGCTAAGTGTGGTAGAACCCACCCAGGTAAGTGTCGTAAGGGCTAGACAGGTTGCTTCAGGTGTTGACAAGAGGGTCACTTCTTGAAAGAGTGCCCAAAGAACAAGCAAGGTAGTGGAAATTAGGGAAATAGGGCCCAAACTTCATCAGTAGCTCCCTCAGACAGAGCTGAACCTAGAGGAGCTACTTCAGGTACGGGCAGAGGAACAAGCCATCTCTATGCAATCACCAGTCGTCAAGAACAAGAGAACTCTCCAGATGTTACTGGTATTATCAAAATCTTTGCTTTTGATGTTTATGCTTTGCTAGACCTAAGAGCAAGTTTTTCTTTTTTGACCCCTTATTTTGCAAATAAGTTTGATGTTCTTCCTGAGAAACTTTGTGAACCCTTTTGTGTTTCTACACCTGTTAGGGAGTCTATTCTAGCTGAGCGGGTTTATCGTGATTGTGTCTTTACCATCAATCACAAACACACCATGGCTGACTTAATTGAGCTAGACATAATAGATTTTGATGCCATTCTAGGTATGGATTGGCATGTTACTTGTTATGCCTCCATTGATTATAGAACTCGAGTTATCAAGCTTCAGATTCCTAATGAGCAAGTCATATAATGGAGTAGTAGTTTAGTAGTATCTAAGGGTCATTTAATTTCATACCTTAAGGTGAGAAAGTTAGTTTCAAAGGGTTGTATCTATCACTTAGTCTGAGTTAATGACTCTAGTGTTGAGGTACCTCTCATTCAGTAAGTTTCTATAGTAAGCGAGTTTCTAGAAATGTTCCCTAATGATCTACCCGGAGTCCCTCCTGAGAGAGAAATAGACTTCGGCATAGACATCATTCCAGGTACTCGTCCTATTTCTATTCCACCATATAGAATGGTACCAGCAGAGTTGAACGAGCAGTTGAGAGATCTCCTAGATTAGGTTTCATTCGACCAAGTGTCTCACTTTGGGGCGCTCCGGTCTTATTTGTGAGAAAAAAATATGGTTCCCTTAGGATGTGTATAGACTACCGCTAATTGAACAAGGTTACCATCAGGAACAAGTATCCTCTTCCAAGAATTTATGATCCTTTCGATCAACTTCAGGGTGCTTCTTGTTTTTCTAAGATAGACGTCAGATCAGGTTACCATCAGTTGAAACTAAGGGAATGTGACATTCCAAAGACAGCATTCCGGACCCGTTATGGTCATTATGAGTTTTTGGTGATGTCGTTCAGTTTAAATAATGCACCAGTAGCGTTCATGGACCTTATGAATAGAGTCTTTAAACCTTACTTAGATATGTTTGTTATCATCATCATTGATGACATACTAATCTATTCAAGGAATGAAGAGGATTATGCTAGCCATCTCAGAATAGTTCTTCAGACTTTGAAAGATAAGGAGTTGTACTCTAAGTTCTCGAAGTGTGAGTTTTGGCTTGAGTCTGTGGCGTTCTTGGGCGACATGGTTTCCAGTGATGGAATTAGAGTGGATACTCATAAAATTGAGGCAGTGCAGAATTGTCCTAGACCCACATCTCCCACTGATATTAGTAGTTTGTTGGGTTTGGCTGGCTATTATAGAAGGTTTGTAGAAGGGTTCTCGTCTATTTCGTCTCCTTTGACCAAGTTAACTCAGAAGACAGTGAAATCTCAATGGTCTGAAGCTTGTGAGAAAAGCTTCCAGGAATTGAAAAAGAGCTTGACTACTGCCCCAGTTTTGACATTACCAGAAGGTACTCAGGGTTTTTTGGTGTATTGTGATGCATCTAGAGTTGGTCTGGGTTGTGTCTTAATGCAGAATGGAAAAGTTATAGCTTATGCCTCCTGATAGTTGAAATTTCATGAGAAGAATTATCCAACCCACAATCTAGAGTTGGCTGCCATAATTTTCATTTTGAAGATATCACGCCATTATTTGTATGGTGTTCATGTGGATGTGTTCACCATTCACAAGAGTCTTCAGTAAGTGTTCACCCAGAAAGAGCTTAATCTCAGACAAAGGAGGTGGTTAGAATTACTCAAAGATTATGACATGAGTATTCCTTATCACCTAGGTAAGGCTAATATTGCTACTGATGCCTTAAGCAAGTTGTCTATGGGTAGTACTTAACATGTTGATGAAGAAAAGAGACAATGAGCAAAGGATGTGCACAGACTAGCACGCCTGGGAGTCAGACTTATGGATTCCACAGAAAGAGGAATAGTGGTGACGAATGGGGTAGAATCATCACTAGTGTCAGAAGTGAAAGAAAAGCAAGACAAAGACCCCATTTTGCTAGACTTAAAGGCAAATGTTCATAAGAAAAGAGTATTAACTTTTGAATAAGGGGGACATAGTGTATTGAGATATCAAGGTAGATTGTGCGTACCTATGGTGGATGGACTCCAAGAGAGGATCATGGAGGAGGCTCATAGCTCCAGATATTCCATTTATCTAGGTTCCACAAATATGTATTGAGATTTGAGAGAAGTGTATTGGTGGAATGGCATGAAGAAGGGCATTGCAGAGTTTGTTGCTAAGTGTCCAAATTACCAACAGGTGAAAGTAGAGCACCAAAGGCCCGGTGGTTTGGCTCAGAATATAGAACTTCCGGAATGGAAGTGGGAGATGATCAATATGGAATTCATCACAGGTTTGCCAAGGTCTCGCAGACAACATGATTCTATTTGGGTGATTGTCGACAGAATGACAAAATAAGCCCACTTTTTGCCGATAAAGACTACCCATTCAGCAGAATATTATGCCAGGTTATATATTTAGGAGGTGGTAAGACTTCATGGAGTCCCAGTCTCCATTATTTCAGATAGAGGATAATTTACTGCATAGTTCTGGATATCTTTTCAGAAAGGCTTGGGTTCAAATGTGAACTTGAGTACTGCTTTTCATCCTCAAACAGATGGGCAAGAAGAACACACCATTCAGAATTTAGAAGATATGTTGAGGTCTTGCGTGATTAATTTCAAAGGGAATTGGGATGATCACCTACCTCTCATTGAGTTTGCTTACAACAACAGTTACCACTCTAGTATCCAAATGGCTCCATATGAATCTCTTTATGGGAGAAGAAGCAGGTCTCCTAATGGATGGTTTGAAGTTGGTGAAGCAGGGTTGATAGGACCAGATTTAGTTCACCAAGCCATGGAGAAGGTGAAGGTGATCCAGGAGAGGTTGAAAATGGCGCAAAGTCGTCAAAAATCCTACACAGATGTTAGGAGAAGGCGATTAGACTTCGAAATAGATGATTGGGTTTATTTGAAGGTTTCACCCATAAAGGGTGTCATGAGGTTTGGTAAGAAGAGGAAACTTAGCCCCCGGTATATTGTACCTTATCGCATAGTCAAGAGGATTGGTAATGTGGCTTATGAGTTGGAGCTACCTTAAGAGTTAGCAGCAGTTCATCCGGTGTTTCACATCTCCAAGTTGAAGAAGTGCATGGGAGACCCTTAATTGATTATACCAACTGAAAATGTTGGGATTAAGGGTAACTCATCTTATGAGGAGATTCTGGTTTAGATTTTAGATCACCAAGTTTGCAAGTTGAGGACCAAAGAAGTAGTTTCAGTCAAATTCCTTTGGAGGAACCAATTTGTTGAGGAAGCTACGTGGGAAGCTGAAGAAGATATGAATAAGATATATCCATCTCTTTGAAACCGGAGGGAATGCAGATCAAGGTACTAACTCTCTTCTTAGTACTCTTTGAATTATGAATGAGCATGTTGATTGTTGCATTTACTTGTTGGGTGTTTGAACTAGATGTTACCACCCTTAGGTTAGTGAAATAAAGCTCATTCGAGGATGAATATTCCCAAGGGGGAGATATTGTAACATCTCGCAC
Organism: Solanum oplocense x Solanum tuberosum; assembly: GCA_029582345.1. Classification (NCBI taxonomy): domain Eukaryota; kingdom Viridiplantae; phylum Streptophyta; class Magnoliopsida; order Solanales; family Solanaceae; genus Solanum; species Solanum oplocense x Solanum tuberosum. The sequence continues at coordinate 43,935 of JAJONT010028538.1, read as the reverse complement.
CTAGAAATGACTATAAAGAATTTAAAATATGAAAATATTGATTTTTGGAAAGAATAAGAAAATCTGGAAATTTTGTCTAAGTTAAGAAAGTGAGTTTCGGCCATTTTCAAATGACCATACCTCCTAGATCAGGATGAGTTAGGAGCAGCTCTTTATATGGTTGGAAATATCGTGGAGATATCTTTCCAACTCCGCCAATTTTGCATAATTTCAACATTATATGTTTGAGATATACCTTTCGGAAGTTGGGTTGTTGGATTGACGAAAGTCCCAATCTGGAATTAAGGAAGGGCAAAGTAGTCTTTTCTTTAATTTATTTCCTAATTCGTTTTTAGAGATTTATTGGGGTAAAAACTTGTTTTTTTCAGATTAGATAAATTAAATTCACGATTAGGGCTTGGAGAAAAGAGAAAAGAAGAAAGAAAGGGAGAAAAGCCAAGATTTCGCCTAGAACGTCAAACGTTTGGAGTGGAATTCGTCAATGGTGATCCCCATTAAGGTATGTGAGATCTTTTATTGATGGGTTAGTTCACCCACACACCAACTTGTTTCAATTCAGCAAATGTGGAGTTGTTTGAATGTTAAGAAAGTAAAGTTCTTGAAGAACATTGTTGGATTCTTGTTGGTTGATTATTGAAGGCCTAGTGTTGATTTGATTCGTGGTTCCGGGTTGTTTTTTCTAGTTAAATATATTGGGTATTGAGGGTACTAATGATCTTAAGTGTTTGGGGAAAGAACCATGGAAGTTAGGAGGGTTTAAAGATGAAAAACGGAGAAGAAAAATCATCAAAAACCTGGGGAAGGGGGTGGGGCGTCGCGCCAGCCAGCGCGCCCCAAAAGGGGCTCTGAAGTTCACCCTCTGGGGCAACGCGCCAGCCAGCGTGCCCCAGAAACTTCTCTGAAGATTTAGGGCTGGCGCCCTATGCCTCTCAGAGCGCCAGGGATGCCAGTTCACCCTATTCGTTCCCCACCTTTTCGTACTAATTCCTAAGTGATGTACCTACGTTTCCTAGTTGATTGTAACACTCTAAGATACATCTAAATATCATAAAATCATCCATAAACATGAGATCATGAACCTGAATCCATAATCCAATTCAAAGAAAGTTAGGATCAAACTCAAAGAAGTTAAGGGTCAAGTCCAAAAGTTAAGAAGGAAGTCAAAGCAAAGTTTCTTAAAGTTTTCAAGAGTGTTTAACAAACGTTTTAACTTCGTTTTAAAGGTCAAGTTTCAAATTAAGCAAAAAGTAAAGAGTTGAGTCCATTTCTCAAAAAAGCTATAAGGGAACTAAGTATTCCCAAAGAGTTTATAAATGTTTTCATATTTGATCAAGAAAAGGGAACATCGATTCCAAGAGAGCTTTTAAGCTACGTTTTGAGTAATTACTTCAATTCAAAGAAATAGTTTTGTTTTTACAAATATATGAGCTAAGTATATTTTGGGAGTAGTATTGAGCACCGATATGGGGATGCGAGTTCATATTAACTCAAGTCTCCATAAACCATGTAACCATCATGGGTAGTAAGGATCATACTTTTTAGATGACTCCTTAAGATTCTTTTACCATAGACTAGTGGATCAACTAAGTTAAGCGTTCTATATGACGACAAAGAATAAGACAGTTCTAGCAGCATGGGAAAGACGTTGTATCACCACTTAGGCGCATAGTGGTGGTTGTCGGTTAGAGAATCTCCCACAAAAGTTATATTACTTTTATATATAAGTAAAGTTGAGTTTGTTATTGCTTTATCTTTAATGAACTAAGTTGTTTATACTGTTTTGCAAGCATTATATATATATATATATATATATATTGCATGTTTATTGCTTTATATTGAGTTCAGTTATTCATGAGTTGTACAGAGCCAAGGTAAGTATTCCTTATTACTCTTTTCAAGCTTCAGTTGTTGTTTAGCATTCCAACTTGCATACTTGTACATTCAATGTACTGATGTCAGTTGGTCTGCATCGTCTTATGATGCAGACACAAGTAACAAGGATCATCATCCAGTGCTTCGTTGATCCAGCTGGAATATTCAGAGTCAGTGGTGAGCCTCATTGCATTCCGGAGGACTCTTTTATTCGCTTTCTAGTTTAGTTCATTAGGATGTTGTGGGGTTTGTCCCAACATCCATCTCAGTTGTTTAGAGGCTTCATAGACAATTAGTAATTTAGTTGTCTTTACATTATCATTCAGATGTTGTTTTAAGACTGAGTTGCCATTTTGGCTAAACTATTATTTCTTAAGTATGCATGTATTATATTTTCTTATGTTTAAGTCTTCCGCTGAGTTAAGTAAGCCAGACCAAGGGTTCGCTTGAGGCCAGAAATGGTCTTCGAGTGCCAGTCCCGCCTAGGGTGTAGGCTCGGGGCGTGACACAAATAACAAGAGGGTTTTGATTTTACAAGTAATGAGACAGGTTCTTGGATGTGATTGGATTATAGGCTAAGCTAGACAAATGGGTGATTATAACTAATAGTAAAGAGTTGTAAATCAGTGAATAAACTAGACTTTAGTGGGGACAAACTTTCTCTCGAACAATATACCCCGAATCAAGTCGGTTTCTCTCGAACACCAACAAGCAGCAAATAAGAACAGCCTACGCTTTAGTCCATTCTCTCTCGAGCTGATGTGTGGAAAATGGATTAGGATTACCTCTCTCGAGCTGAACCCATGACAACCCAATACCCACAGACCATCAATTCAGTAATCTTGGTTTTAAAACCTCTCTCTCTCGAGCAAACCAAAAATACGAAGGTAGAGTTGCAATAGCAACTGCAACCCTTTAAATTAAACAACAATTACTGATTGAAATCACTTTTAAACAACATTTAAACTATCAATTAACAATACACATAAGCTAAATCAACTCATAATCATATAATAACACCCAAGAATTCAGGTTTTAGCTAGACATCATAAAAAGATAGAAATTGTTACCAAATTGTGTTTCCATCAACTGGTAAGATTAATTTCGTCTTTATAAAGGTCCAAATTGAAGAATCTCAAAGACCCACTTCCAATTTCTCAAAAATGGAAAACTTCAATTCTTCAAAGCTAAGGAAAAGCTTTGTCTCCAACCTCAGAGTTCTAAGTCAAAAATTATATATTATGAAAATTGATCCTAAACTAAGAATTAAGAAAATAGATTTATAATCACCAAAAATATGTTGCGAAGGACCATTTGGCACAGTAAGTCGGGATCGCCGATCAATTCAGTGGTCCGCCCCTTGGTCAATTCCATCGAGTTTTTGCTTTGGCCTTCAACATCCTCAAGTTCTGTAACTTTGGGTAATCTCACACTGAATTGTGGAACCATTCGCCGACTTTCCGACTCACCGACTGCTCCTTTTTCTCGCCGACTTGATTTTCTCCTTCAAGGCTTGCACACTGGAACTTTAGGTGAGGTAATAGACACGCGGCGACTGTCCCAATGAATTAGGCGATCAACATGCCTTCTTTTCTTCGTTCTTTGAGCTGCCTTGTTCCATTTTGCCCATTAATGTCCATGCTTTGTTCCTCAATCCAAATACCTGGAAAACAAGGATTTTACATCAGTTATTGGCACAAAATAGGCAATTGAGGACACTAAACTTATTCAAATAAAACCCTAAATGATTCCAAATCGTGGGCTCATCAACACCCCCAACTTAAACTATTCCTTGTCCTCAAGTAAAACTCAAGTTCAGCAGTTCAAAAAGGATGTCTCAAACAATGCTACACAAGACTCAATCATGATTGCACAGAAAAAGACTCAACTTACTCATGCAAGGATCAATTGTGCACTAAAAGATTCAAGTTGTGACTCACCATTATGAAGGATTTTCAAGTTCACAACACTTGCTTCAAATGCAAGTTCAAGCTCAACAAAGGTACTGAAATGCCCTCACATAAGGAAAGATTCCATATTCACACACAATGGTTCAACAAGTTATAGCTCCGGAATCAAATGCAATACTCACACTCACAAAGATGAACACAATGCATTATTTCACCGATAGGTTTGCCTTTATTTTCTAACCAACAATTGTTTCAGCTCACTCAAGATCAAAAAGGTCTTCCCAAGGTTTGTAACGGGGCGGACTGCAAATGTATGGTCATTTAGGCTCAATAGTTCTAATTCTCATGAAATGTGGTATGAGCACTGCTTTCTTCCCTTTTCTTCATCATTTTTCACTCATACTCACAAGTCACCCTATTATTCACTTTCCACGGACTGTTTGACACCCCATTTCTTTTTGCATTTTCACAACTTCATTCCATAAATTTTTATTTTTTTTATTTTTGATTCTTTTCTTCTTTTTCTCTTTTTTTTTGGAGGGGTTCCATCTTTCTCAAATTCATGGATCAAATGGGACTTCTTTGCACTTTTTGATTTACCTTCTGTTTTTACCACACCCCAAACTTAGGCTTTTTTAGCCTAAGTTAGCTATTCAAACAAACCACAAATGATGAGGATTATGGGTAATGGATAAAGAAAGGTCACAATTTCATCAAGTTTCTTCTAAGAAAAGGGTTAAGGCTCAAATGGAGTTCAAGCGAAGTTCACATACTCACAAGGTAGGCCACAAAAAGATGTATAATGCCATATTGTTTCACACTCTTCAAAGTTGCCTAAGATCATCTCAAGAGATTGCATCACTTAGTCAATTGGACCAACGGAAAAAATTCTAGGTGTCATCTCACATGGTTTACGGTAGGCTCATGACACAAGACATTGACGCCAATGTCAAACAAGACTCCATACTTTCGCTAGTGTGCAATTTTCATCACAAGAGACTCAATTTGATAATTGGTTAGTCATAAAGAGATGCAAAAAGTTCACATATTGTTTATGCAACTTCATTTGGTTTCATCGTAGCCGCACATTCATTTTTTGTTCGATTATGAGCACTATTCAAGTCATCGGTATTGATCAAGACCGATACTCAAATTTGGAAGAGAACATCCACATTCAAACACAAACAAGAGGTGGCACAATTGTTTTTGAAAGTGTCCAAAAATCATTTAAAATTAAGACAAGGAGCCATAAGCTCAATCATCCACAAAAACAGTGCTAAATACAATTTATAGCTCAAAACCCCAATATATAGACACAACAATAGTCACAAAAGGTGGGCCTGACCCCATCACAAACAAAAGCTATTTTTCCTCAATTGCAAGTAATAAAATATCCAAAAGTCAAACAAAAATAAGATAGAAGGGGAGGTAGAATGGGATCCTGTCTAAACAGTCGCTCCATTTGTCGAGGAATTAGTGCTCGATGTCACATTAACCGTAGTAGGTCTACTAAGGTAAGCTAACGGTGTGTCTGCCAAAGAATCCTGCATAACTGCATCTACCATGGCCTCCTCAGTCTCCGTAAGTCCCTCGCAAAAAGCCTCCTCAGCAACCCTAAGAATCTCCTCATCCGTCTCTGCCTCAGACTCAGGATCAGTTGCCTCCTCAACTATAACATCTTCTCCGGTGGTAGCCGGAGGCATATCCGTCTTGACTGGCACATCTGGGATCTCCACCATCCCAAAAATCATGGACATGTTGATGGACTTCAACTTATCCACATGTCTCCTCAGTACAGCAATGGCGGCCTTTAGAGCCGTCACCTCATCGGTGGCCCATTGGCCACACTCACACACAGTTATCCTAGCCACAAGGGCATCAATGGTAGCTCTCAAAGGTGTCACAACATCAGCAAGGGCTATCTATATCATGCACGGAATGGAGGCCTCAGGTATGGCAGCACGACGATCGGTAGAATGGGCTAGCTGTTCCATCCAGAGTAAAGCAGCCTGAGTGAGCGGGTGCCGTGAAACAACAACAACAGCAACTCAGGGAGGCAATGTAGCAGCAGAAGAACTAAGGGTGTCAGAAGGAATAGTATTCGATATACATGAAGGCCCAGAGGTCGGAGTGGGAAAAGGTTCCTTTGAGGGTAATGCGTCTATGTCTACAACCAGGCAAGAGTCCACCGGGGTTTCCTTCTTCTTCTCTACCTCATCTTTTAAATACTTCAGCTCGATTCTCCGAATATCAGTAGAAGATCTGGGAATCACTTCCACATATTTCAACTCGTCTCTAAGAACTCGAGCTCGTCTACACAGCTCGGTGATCCACATCGGGAAGGGGAGAGAAGTGTTGGCGCTGTTTCGCCCTCATGTACATCTCCTACGCAACGATCATACTGAAATTTATGCACTCTCGTGCCATGATCGAGCCAAGACAAGCCACCTTTGTATGGCGTAGGACGGACTCATTCTGAGATGGCATGATAGTGCTGCTGATAAAACTAGACCAATATCATGTAGATCTTTTTTTTCTATCGGAGTCCCTGCCTCTTACCACCTCAGAGTACCATAAGATATGAGAGGGGCTAGCCAACTTTTCATGTGCTCCAAGGACTTAGTCTTTACTGGTGGGGGTCAACAATTTTTTTTGTTCACTCCAATACCTCATTTATATTAGTACTATCACATAACACTTTCTTTCCCCGGACAACCACATAATTGACTGGCTTGAATTTGGCAGCAAGCTTCTTGTTTTGCGGCACCATGAATTCATAAGCAGTGTAGAACTCCCAGAACCAGTTTCGAATATAAGGGCCTCGGGGTCGAGTGAAAAACTGCAACTTGTGTGAGTTTAGGAAACACATAATTTCTGGATACCTGGCAATGACACCATCTGTCGACAACCGCTTCTCCTCTATAATTGTCTTCATCCCCTAAGTCTTCATTCTGTTCATAGACCGAGGAGGAGGACCCTGTACTGGTGGTGCTAGGACCACAGACTATGCTAGAGCGGGAGGAGAAGTAGCCTGAGGGTTGTTGATTCTAGACGGAACTTAAGCTTCTTAGAATGCAGCTCTGCCCTCTGTGCTGCTAATGAGTCATCCTTCTCAGTCTCAGAGGTGGTAACCTAATGCTCCTAGTTCTCACCCTTACTCTCAGAAGTTGTAAGGTGAGCAGCATAGATACGTTCACTGTCGGAGTTGGCCTCTGGTGACGCAGGTTCCTTCCCTTTACATTTTCCATTCCCACCAGTTGTGAGACCTTTGGTGGCCTTGGCCCTGGATGCAACTACATCCTCGTTGATTTTTATCCCATTTGCCTTCTTGTAGGGCGGCATGTCCTTACCAGAAACCTTTGGTCTAGCCATGTTTGCAAAAACATCAAAAAGAGTTAGAAACAATTCAAGCAAAAGCAGAGAAAAGTAGTGGCAGATAGACTCGCCAAACCAATCGGTAAGTCGCCAAATCACTTTGGCAAGCCAGATCGGGGTCGCCGAAAGGATTGCCTCAAAAATTTCTCAGACAAATGGCATGTCGGCGATGGGAAGATCCTTTCAGCGAATCACCATCAACATTCAGCGAGTATGGCTTAGCCCACCTAAAGTTATAGTGCATTTAAGGATTAGGGCTCAGACAAAGGGCGATCAGGGAAGACTTTTAGCTAGTCGCCGAGTGCATTTAGCGAACTCAGACTTCTCACCGAAAGTTACAGAACCCAACTCACAATTAAACATGAAATTAAAGGCGATATGAGGATCTTTGGAGAATTGCCGAGTTGCTTGTGAAGCTCCACCCTGCTCGCCAAATGACCCAACGTGCCTACTTTCAACCTAACTTCCCAAATTCAACCCTGAATACCCGGAAAAAAAATTGAAGCTTGCACTATTACAATTAAACTAAGACCCAATACACCCATGCCCCCGGGATTCTCAGACTTCTCCTAGTTTGGCCAAATTTGGCCATTTGATGACTTTTTCCCTTAAGAATGATGTCATCCGCTCCATCATTGGGCAAATTACGTTATTTGGCACAAAAGTGGGTTACTTATATTTCACTCGACTCGAACCAACAAAACGCAAACACAAACCCACCATTTTATAGCACAAAAAACTCAGGAATTCAACAATATAAGCATTACATGCACGATATTCAAATTAACACATGCACACAAAAGTACAATTACGATCAGAGATACGCAGCACACATCACTAAGACAAAATCAATTGCAAATAAGTAAAAATTGCTAAAAATTAATTTGGGGTTCGAAAAACCAACCTTCAATGCCGAATAAATACTTTGAAATGCTAGGTGGCAAAGTAATCTAACTCCGAACACAAACTTGATGATGAAATAATGATAAGAATGCAAGAAATGTAGATAATATTTTGCAGGCGTGAGGTTAGGAAGTTCAAAAGTGAGGGAAACTGAAAGAGTTTGAAAGTTTAAACCTTTGGCCTTTAAAAACCATCCAGTTATCTCCCATTCGGCGAAATTAGTATTGCTCACTGACCCATTCAGCTACACGCTGAGTGGACACCTACCTCACCGAGTTTTACAGGACCTCCAGTTAATGTGGGGGTCCAAACGGCGGATGAAATCATGATCGCTAACCTGGTCGGTGATTCGCCAATCAACTCTTAGGCTCGCCGAGTTTTACAGAATCCAATTTCAAAATATCTTCAGTCCAAGTCAGGCTCGCCGACATCTTCGGCGAGGCACCGAGTGGACCTTCAGCTCGCCAACCTGCATTTTTCAAACACCTTCCGCAATTTGACCTGGAAAATCAACACATGATTATTTCTATAATAAAAATAGAGTAATAAATAGTTGGATTGCCTCTCATGAAGTGCCTTAGTTAACGTCGTGGCACGATGCAAGTCCCCACTTAAGTTCCATTAGTGGGGTTTACCTCATTTTTAGAAGGAAATCCCTCTTCTGGCTCTAGTTAGAGTTGAGACAACACTTGGTCCATTTGGGACTGTAGAAGCTCATTGAATATGGAATGAGAGGTTGTCATCTGATTCAGCATTAAGACATTCTCTTTTATCTCTTCCAACACTCGGTCATGGTCTTTGACTTTATGCACGATGAGTGAGAGGACCCCTTCAATTTTCCCACCTGCTTGCTTCTTCATCCTTCACCGCTCGTGAGGTGGGAGGCACCAGCCCTTCCTTTAGGACACTACTTCCAGTTCCTTGACCTTTTTGGCCAAGTTATCCAGTTGACCCACCAATGTGGCCAAGTGTTGGTCATTTTCTGTCTCCTTGTTGGTCTTGGCCAAACAATAAAGGAGTTGGGCTGCAGTTTCATTGGATTGTCCAATCAAACAACCCGAAGATAGATGGTCAGCCACTATTCTATTTTCGGGCCCAAGACCCCTGTAGAATCATTCCAGAAGCATCTTATCTGGAATTCCATATGTTTTGCACTGTTGTAAGAGGTAGTTAAATCTTTGCCACAACTCATAAATGGTCTCACCCTCTAATTGCTTGAAGATTAGGATGTTATCCCTGAGACTCATCAATATCAAGGGCTGGTAATCCATTTGGCCCCTATTGCTACCAGTTAATCTCAATTTCTCTACTCAACAAGCAACACGAAAACCAAAACAGAAAGTAAGTAGATTCTACTATGACAAACAAGAACAAAATTCAACTTAACCAAAAATTCTCAACTAACACCACTCCCCGGCAACGGCGCCATTTTGATTTCACGTATCAGGACACTTTATCCAATTCAAAGTGTCAACGATCGTTAGTCAGTAATATAACCCAACTAAATGAGTTAGGGTCGAATCCCACAGGGAGTAGTACGTGTTTGAGAATCAAGAGCAAAGTAAGAATATGTTTAAGTCAACCATAGGAATAGATATTTATGAATAAAAACATAATTCAAATTTAGGGGTGACACGAGTGTCAAATAACAAGGGGCTTTTGATTTTACCTATCAGCTACAACAATAGCAAATAACACGAATTAACAAGTAATGAGACGGGTTCTTCGAATGTGATTGTATTATAGGCTAAGATAGACAAATGGGTGATTGCAACTAATAGTAAATAGTTGTAAATCAGTGAATAAGCTAGAATTTAGTGGGGATAAACTTTCTCTCGAACACCAACAAGCAGCAAATAAGAACAACCTACGCTTTAGTCCATTCACTCTCTCGAGTTGAATGTGCGGAAAAGAGTTTAGGATTCCCTCTCTCGAGCTGAACCCATGATAATGCAATACCCGCAGACCATCAATTCAGTAATCTTGGTTTTATAACCTCTCTCACAAACAAGCCAAAAAACATGAAGGTAGATTTGCATTTGCAACTACAACCCTTTAAATTAAACCACAATTATTGATTGAAATTACTTTTAAACAACATTTAAACTATTAATTAGCAATACCCATAAGCTAAATCAACCCATATCACATAATCGCACCCCAACAATTGGGATTTTAGTTAGACATCATAAAAAGATAGAAATCGTTACCAAATTGTGTTTCCATCAACTTGGTAAGATTAATTTTGCCTTTACAAAGGTCCAGATTGAAGAATCTCAAAAACCCACTTCCAATTTCTAAAAACTGAAAAACTTCAATTCTTCAAAGCTAAGGAAAAGTTGTCTCCAAACTCAGATTTCTAACTCAAAAATTCTATATGATGAAAACTGATCCTAAACTAATAATTCAAAAAATGTATTTATAGTCGTCCAAAATATGCTGGGAAGGACCATTCGGCAAAGTAAGTTGGGATCGCCGATTAACTCGATGATCCTCCCTTTGGTCAATTCCATTGCCTTTTAGCTTTGGCCTTCAGCATCCTCAAGTTCTGTAACCTTGGGCGATCTAACACTGCATCGCGGAACCGTTTGGTGGCTCGCTGACTGCTCTTTTCTCTCACCGATTTGATTTTCTCCTGCAGGGCTTGGCACACTGGAAATTTAGGCAAAGTAATAGCCACTCGGCGACTCGCCCAATGGATTAGGTGATCAACATGCCTTCTTTTCTTCGTTCTTTCAGTTGCCTTGTTCCTTTTTGGCCATTAGTGTCCATGCTTTGATTCTCAATCCAAATATCTGGAAAACAAGGATTTTACATCAGTTATTGACAAAAAATAAGCATATGAGGACACTAAAACTATCCAAATAAGGCCCTAAATGATTCCAAATCGTGGACTCTTCAAGTATATCTAAATAACCATTGGTCATACCACCAATATATTACTCTCGTCCATCTCAATATATGAGACATTATTTGTTATTATTCTGTTTATATATTAAAGAATGATACAATATATATATATATAATACCCCTAACTTGAAATATTCAATTTATTACTCCCTCTATCCTAATTTATATGGCACTTTTCATTTTTTGAGAGTCAAACAATTTAAGTTTGACCAGAAATTTGCTCATGGAATCTTCAATTTTTTTGAAATAAAATCTATATATTCGTAAACTACGTAAAAAGTAATATAATTCACAATAATTGATAATTCAAAATTTTTAAAAGATCTATAAAAAATTTACGGTCAAAGATAGACTTGTTTGAACCTCAAAATTTGAAAAGTGTCACATAAAATGGGGCGGAGGGAGTATAATCTTTTATATCTATTCTTCTTTCTTAGAACATCCAATTTAGTATATTTTATATATTTTATATAAACTAGTTTCACGGCACGTGCGTTACATATGTGCATTGTATATATAGTATACTACGTTGTAAACTAGAATTAATATTACTAAATTAATGCATTTTAGTAAATAATTATAATTGAAAGAACACATGACAAGTGTTTTTAAGTATGTAATACAAATTGTCATAGACTTACTTGTATTTTGTGATCAAAATAAACAAATATCATTAAAACATTTTGAAATACATTCAAAATTTAAATGTGGGTTGAAAGTGACATTTCTTTAGTACTATTTTTACTACACTAAATTTTGTAAGAAAATCTAACCAACAAAATTTAAAAAAAAATTATCAATAGAAAAAATGTCACAATAGCCTTTCCTCTTCAGGTTATAAACATAAATGATAGACAACATTTAAGTACAATTTTTCTCTTAAACACTAATAAGGATTAACATAAATATTTCTATATTTTATCTTTATACACAACCTATCTTTTAAAAAATATTGTTACTCAATTAATACTTGAGTAAGACTATCATAGAGAGCTAATTTTACAACAACAAAAACAAGGTACTTTGTTGTTATAACGAATGATGGTTAAATAGAGGTTTGAGTGTAGGTCATATTATAAGTAAGAGCTAAAATCTATTTTTGAAATAGTAGATTAAACATCCAAAGTAATAATTCAATGGACTATGTTGACGCCTGTTATTTTAGCAAAATTAGAAAGAAAATCCTTCGTGAGGGTAAGAGAACAAAATATGAAAAAATAAAGAAAAAATATCTTACCCAAATCATGTGACTTTTTTCATATTTGTTTAGTATTATTTTCTTCCCCACAATGTTTTGTCACTGTTAACTCATGAAAATTAAAACAAAAAATACGACTGTGAATTATTGAATGATTTGCTATAATTTGTTCACCAACTCTTTCTAATGTGATACCTCGAATTTCGTTAAATTTTAAACTTTATCAACAGTTGCAAATAACCCTTGAAATTTTTAAAAAGAAGAAGAGTACAAAACTTTTAAAAAAAATTGTAGATTAAAAGTGAGAGGAAACTCCACTATTTATAGCAAACAAATAGTAGTATGAATAGGTGCTTATTGTGCCTTATCAAAAAAGTTGCAACCTTTTGAAAAAGTGTAACACCTTGAAAACCAAACATAGAAAAAAATTTCAAAAATATACCTGAAGCAGTGAACCACGACAAGGTTTACGAACCGTGATAGGATCTACGGTCCGTAGACCTGCCCGTGGTCTTGACTTGGATGTCACCAGGCCCATGACATCATACCACGAGCACCTTCACGGTCTGTGGTCTTGATGATAGGCCGTGGTGGCGCTCGTAGAGTCGAGGAAGTGAACCTCCCTAGCCATCCCCTTAGACCGCCATGCCTAAGTGAGGACCACGAGGAGCTTCACGGTCTGTGGTCCTTCACACGGCCCGTGGGGGCGTCCGTGGAGCCTTACCAATAAGCCCCCTAGCCAGTCCCTCTTGACCACAGCCCAAGTAGAGACCACAGACACTTTCACGGTCCGTGGTACTTCACACGGGACGTGGTAGGGTTCATGGACTCAGACCGTCAGCTAGTAGTCACCAAGTCTAGACCACGACTGATTTCACGGTCCGTGCTCCCTTTCACGGTTCGTGAAGGTGGCCGTGGTCAGTCTGTCTGCAGTTTTAGTAAGAGTTATTTCGGTCTTTCCCTTATTCGTTGGACACCTAAACTACGTCATTTTAATCCTAAATTTCGTGGTTTTAGTCAGTTTAAGCCTATAAATATAACTAGAACTTACCCAAGTCAGATCTTTAATCAAAACTTAGAAAATTATAAGAGACAGGAGAGAAAGAGGCGGCCAACCCTAAGTTCAAGAACGCAGCAAGTTTCCTCCAGTTCTAGCCCCGAAATCGAAAGATTTCTCCATGGAATTCGTCACCATGTATGTCGAATTTCACTAGTCGGTTCCTTTCACCCATTAGGTCCCTAGTTTTCAGTAAGTTTCTTGAATGTTAAAATTGGTGGGTTCTTAGTTGGTAGAATGATCCAAATCAGATTAGTACGTTAATATTCAGTTTATTGCATGAATTCCAGAACTCTAGCTATGTATTTCTTTAGTTGTTGAATTACACATGCTAGGTCAGATATTTGAGTTATTCAGTTATACATGCCTCAGTTATTAATGCATCAATATCAGTTTAATAGTTGCATCCGCAGTTTGCATGTTCAGTTTGAGCTATCCAGTAAATTACAGAAATTCAGTAATAATGTGTAAATTACTCAATCTATTGGGAGTAGCATAATACCGAATTGGACTAGGGTTCAGCATACTGAAACAGTCCCAGAACTACTAGCCACGTAGGATGTAAGTACCCTCTGTGGGCATCATTTTAGTGATCACGCCAGAATTCCTCTACACCTTTGGCCGGGTGTATTGGGTCCTCTCGATGAGGCGTATACATCGGACTCCATATTTAGCTCATGTGGTTTTATTATCGGTTATTAGTAGCTCCCATAGTTGAGTTAAATTATATTGCATTGACCATGTATCAGTATATTCAGTATTCAGTCTCAGCATGTTATAAATTGGTCATTGCATTAAGTTAGCTCAGTATTCAGTATTTATATCATGTTCAGATTATATCATTTCTTATTTGCTTTGTTCAGTTATATGTTATTTCAGATTTATTCTATCATGCATGCTCAGTACCTTTCAAGTACTGACACATACTCTGCACTACATCTTCTCGTGATGTAGATTCAGGTTCTCATCATCCAGATCACGCTTAGGTCGGTTCCCGATGTGCAGTTCAGTAAAATACGCGGTGAGCCCTCATTCTCCGAGGACAATAGTCATGAGTTTCTTTTCAGTAATTTCAGTCCTTTAGTTTCAGTTTTGCTAGACTTAGCTGGGGCATGTCCCAACATTTCTAGTCAGTTAGAGGCTATTTTCATACATAGTTAGATTCAGCTTAGTATTAAGTTAATATCTTCTTTGTATTAAACTCATCAGTTTTTATTTTTCTGAGTTATAGTATATGGGTTTTCCCCATCATATCAGTTTTATTTATAATTTAGCTTCCGCATCAGTTAGTATTATCCTTAGTATGCTCATGTCATGCCAGCAGGGTTAGCTTGCTTGGGATCACTTATGATCCTAGGTCCTGTGTCCGCATCTCGTGGTAGCTCGAGGCATGAAAAAACTTGGTATCAGAGCACTAGGTTTAAGAGTCCTAGGATGTCTCAAAAGTCGCACTAACTAGAATCCTTTTCATGGGAGTGAAGGGTACCACATCTAATGAGAAGGACGTTACGAACTGTTTTAGGAAGAATCTTCATTTTCTCGTTACTCTTATCATGCGTAAGGTATCATTTAATTCTATTCTAACTCCACATTCTACGTTTCGGTGATCATGCCTCCCCGTAGAGCTAACGCCAGAAATGTGAATGCCAGGAATGCAAACGCAGCTCCTCCAGTCCCTGATCAAGAAGTCTCGAATGCAGAATTCAGGAACGACATTCAAATGTTGTCTCAGAGTGTGGCCAATCAGAACAATCAGCAGGTTCCAGTTCAAGCAAATGCCAATGTTGGGTCAGCTGCAATTAGAGTGTAAGACTTTGTTAGGATGAATCCGCCAGAGTTCTTAGCATCACAAGTTGGAGAAGAACCCCAAAACTTCATTGATGAGGTTAGGAAGATCTTTGAAGTGATGCAGGTAACTGGGAATGACCGGATTGAGTTAGAATCGTATCAACTGAAAGATATAGCTCATATCTTCTATACTCAGTGGAAGGAGAATAGGGGTCAGATGTAGCTCCTATTACTTGGGATTGTTTCAGCGAAACCTTTCTGGACAGGTTTTTCCCCATAAAGTTGAGAGAAGCAAGGGCCTAGGAATTTATGAACTTAAGGCATGGTAACATGATGGTCCAAGAGTATGGGCTCAAGTTTAACCAACTCTCCAAGTATGCTCCCCATATAGTTACTGATTCCAGGGCTTAGATGAATAAGTTTTTTTATGGAGTGTCAAACTTGGTGAAAACAGAGTGTAGAAATGCCATGTTACTTCAAAATATGAACATATCTATGCTCATGACTCATGCTCAGCAGGTTGAGGGTGATAAGATTAGGGAACAGGCTAAGGAGAGAAAGAAAGCTAGGACAGGCAACTATGACTTTTCTCAACAGAAATAAGGTGGTGGAAATCGCTCGCAGTTTCGGCAGAAGTCTTCCACTTCAGCACCTTTATCAGCCAATGTCCCATCCTCCAAGTTCCGGAATAATCAAAAGGGTGGAGCACCAGGCTCTAAGTCTCAAGGTAGTATTTCAGGCACCAAAACCTACCCAACTTTCCCTAAGTGTGGTAAGAACCATCCTGGCGAGTGCCTTGCAGGGAAAGAATGATTATTTAGGTGTTGTCGGTCTGGTCACTGGTTGAGGGATTGTCCTTCTAAACAGGGTCTAGGAAGCAATTCTAATTGAGCCCAGTCTACAACTTCAGCAGCACCAATAGGTTTCCTAACTCAGCAGGGTAACTCTTTTGGTACAGGTGGCGGATAGCGCCAAAATAGGCTCTATGCTCTTCAAGCTCGCCAGGATCAGGCAGATTCTCCTTATGTAGTCACTGTTACGTAATGAGTCTTTGATCTCGATGTTTATGCTTTATTAGATCCAGGGGATACTCTTTCTTCTGTAACTTCTTATATAGCATTCCAATTCAGTGTTAGTTCAGAAACTCTCCCAGAACCTTTCTCAATCTCTACTCCAGTAGGTGACCCAGTTATAGCTAGATGGGTATACAGAAATTACCATGTCACAGTCTCTCAGAAAGTAACCTCAGTAGATTTTGTAGAGTTAGAAATGGTAGACTTCGATGTCATTCTAGGCATGGATTGGCTACAATCTTGTTATGCCTCAGTCGATTGTACAACTAGGACTGTTCATTTTCAATTTCCAGATGAACCAATCTTAGAATGGAAGGGTAGTAGTTTAGCGTCTATGGGTCGATTCAGTTCTTACCTTAAGGCCAAAAAGATGATCTCTAAGGGTTATCTCTATCATCTAGTTCGAGTTAAGGATTCAAGCTCTGGAACCCCAACTCTTGAGTCAGTTCCAGTGTTAATGAGTTTCCATAAGTGTTTCCAGATGATCTTCCCAGAGTCACTCCTTATAGCAAAATTGACTTTGGAATTGATCTCATTCCATAGACCCAGCCTATCTCTATTCCTTCTTACATAATGGATCCAGCTGATCTTAAGGAATTGAAAGAGCAGTTGAAAGACCTTCTAGATAAGGGCTTCATCAGACCTAGTATTTCTCCATAGGGTGCACCAGTGTTGTTCGTAAAGAAGAAAGATGGTTCTCTTAGAATGTGCATTGACTATAGGCAGCTGAACAAGGTCACAATCAAGTATAAGTACCATATTCCCAGGATTGATGACTTGTTTGACCAACTTCAAAGTGCTAGTCATTTCTCAAAGATAGACCTCATATCGGGTTATCATCAGCTTAAAGTCAAAGATAGTGACATTTTCAAGACAGCATTCAGAACTCGGTATGGTCATTATGAATTTGTAGTCATGTCATTTGGACTAACCAATGCTCCTGCAACTTTCATGGATTTGATGAACATAGTGTTCAAGCAGTACTTGGACTTGTTCGTTATAGTCTTTATTGATGATATCCTCATTTATTCTAGGAATGAAGAAGAACATGCTAGTCATTTGTGAGGTGTTCTTCAAACTCTCAAAAATCGCCAGTTATTTGCAAAATTTAACCAGTGTGAGTTTTCGTTACAATCAGGTGCTTTCCTTGGCTATATTTAGTCTAGTGAAGGAATTCATGTAGATTCCCATAAGATAGAAGCAGTGAAAGAATGGCTCAGACCTACCTCGGCTACAGATATCAGAAGTTTCTTGGGTCTAGCGGGTTATTAAAAAATGTTTGTGGAAGGATTTTCATCCATAATTTCACCATTAACTAGGTTGACTCAGAAGATGGTCAAGTTTCGATTGTAGGATGATTGTGAGAAAAGCTTCGCAGAATTGAAAACTAGGTTGACTACAGTTCCTATCTTGATTCTACTAGAGGGTTCAAATGGTTATGTGATCTATTATGATACATCCAGAGTCAGCCTAGGTTGGGTGTTGATGCAGCGAGGTAAGGTCATAGCTTATGCTTCTAGACGGCTTCAAGTACATGAGAAAAATTACCCGACTCATGACCTCGAGCTTACATCAGTGGTATTTGCACTCAAGATTTGGAGACACTACTTGTATGGTGTTCATGTAGATGTGTTCACAAACCATAAGAGCCTCTAGTATGTATTCACCCAGAAAGAGTTGAATCTTTGCCAGAGAAGATGGCTTGAGTTCCTTAAAGATTGTGATATAAGTGTGCATTACCATCCAGGTAAGGCAAATGTAGTAGCAGATGCTCTTAGTAGATTATCCATGGGTAGTGTAGCACATGTTGAGGAAGAAAGAAAGTAGCTAGCAAGGGATGTTCATAGACTTGCTTGCCTAGGAGTTCTTCTTATGAGCATATCAGATGGAGGTGTAACGGTTCAGAATGGGGCATAATCTTCTTTGGTAGTGGAAGTTAAGGAAAGGCAAGAAAACGATCCGATGTTACTTGATCTCAAGGGTGCAGTCCACCAACAGAGAGTTGAGGTTTTCTCCTAAGGGGGAGATGGTGTGCTTCACTACGTGGGTCGATTATGTGTTCCTAATATGGGTGAGTTGAGACAGCATATTCTTGCATAGGCACATAACTCTAGATATTCTATTCATCCAGGTTCCACTAAGATGTACCGCGATCTGCGGGAAGTCTATTGGTGGAATGGTATGAAAAGATATATAGCAGATTTTGTGGCTAAGTTCCCCAATTGCCAACCAGTCAAGGTAGAACATCAGAAACCAGGAGGTATGACTCAAGAGATTGACATTCTTACTTGGAAGTGGGAAGTGATCAACACGGACTTCATCACAGGTTTACCTCGTACTCGCAGACATCATGACTCTATTTGGGTGATTGTTGATAGAGTTACTAAGTCTTCTCACTTTTTGGCGGTCAAGACTACAGATTCGGTGGAGGATTACGCCAAGATTTACATTAATGAGATTGTGAGGTTGCATGGGGTTCCTTTTTCTATCATCTCAGATAGAGGTCTTCAACTCACCTCTCATTCCTAGAAGTCATTTCAGAAGGGTCTTGGTACTCAGGTTAACCTTAGCACAACATTTCATCCATATATGGATGGTCAGGCAGAGCGTACCATTCAGACCTTAGAGGACAGGTTGAGATATTGTGTGATTGATTTCAAGGGTAGTTCGGATGATCACCTTCTTCTTATTCAGTTTGCCTACAACAATACTTACCATTCCAGCATTCAGATGGCCCCTTATAAGGCATTGTATGGGCGTATATGTAGATCTCATGTGGGCTGGTTTGAAGTAGTTTAAGAAGCCTTGATAGGGCCAGATTCGGTCCATTATGGTATGACGAAAGTGCAGCTCATCAGAGATAGACTTAAGATAGCCCAGAATCGCCAAAAGTCTTACGCAGATGTAAGAAGAAGGGAACTAGAGTTCCAAGTTGATGATTGGGTTTTCCTGAAGGTGTCCCCTATGAAGGGGTTGATGAGATTTGGCAAGAAAGGGAAGCTCAGTCCCAGATATGTAGGTCCTTACCGGATTTTGAAAAGGACTGGTAAAGTGTCTTATGAGTTAGAGTTGCCAGTAGATTTGGCAGCAGTGCATCCAGTCTTCCACATTTCACTATTGAAGAAGTGTGTGTGTGATCCAGCATCCGTAGTGCCATTAGAGAGTGTGGCTGTGAAGGATAGTCTCACTTATGAAGAGGTACCAGTTGAAATCGTTGATCGTCATGTTTGAAGCTTGAGAAACAAAGAAGTCACTTCAGTCAAGGTTTTGTGGAGGAGTTAGTCCGTAGAGGGAGCTACTTGGGAAGCAGAAGCAACCATGAAGTCCAAGTATCCTCACCTCTTTCCTTCTGATTCCATTCCAGCTTGAGGTAATAGTTCCTCTTCAGTTTTTCATTCATTCATGCCCTAATTCAGTCTAAGAATTTTGTTCCTTCAGTCTGTACTTGCATTTTAAGCTTATTTGCATGTTTTTGGAACTCAGTTCAGTGAGAAATCAGCCTTCAGTGTTTAGTGGTAAGGTTACAGCTCATTCCCTCTATTTCAGCTAGTTTAGTCTTCATTCAAGAATAAATGATCCCAAGGGGGAGATATTGTACCACCTCGAAAACCAAACCCATAATATTTTTCCAAAAATATACCTGAAGCAGTGAACCACGATAGGTGGAGTTAGAATCCTACCAACTTAAGGATGTAGCTCACATCTAGTATACTCAACGGAAATAAAACAATGGTATGGATGCGACTCTTATCAATTGGGAGTGCTTTAGTGAGATTTTCTGGACAGGTTCTTCCCAAGAGAATTGAGGGA
This sequence comes from Solanum oplocense x Solanum tuberosum, assembly GCA_029582345.1. Lineage (NCBI taxonomy): Eukaryota > Viridiplantae > Streptophyta > Magnoliopsida > Solanales > Solanaceae > Solanum > Solanum oplocense x Solanum tuberosum. The sequence continues at coordinate 24,039 of JAJONT010028538.1, read as the reverse complement.
GGCAAGATCTCATGAGTTCATGAATTTGAGGCAAGGTAACATGACAGTCCAAGAATACAGACTCAAGTTCACCCAAATCTCCAGGTATGCTCCTCACATGGTTGCCGATTCCAGGACTCAAATGAACAAGTTTCTTTATGGGGTATCCGACTTAGTTAAAACAGAGTGTAGAAATGCTATGTTGCTGGAAAATATGAATATCTCTAGGCTCATGACTCATGCTCAGCCGGTTGAGGGAGATAAGCTTAGGGAACAAGCTAAGGATAATAAGAAGGCTAGAATAGGCATCTATGATTATTCTCAACAGAAATCTGGTGGTGGAAATCGCTCGCACTTTTAGCCAAAGTCTTCAGCTCCAGCACCTTCATCAGCTAGTGTTCCAACTTCCAGGTTTCGACAGGATCAGAAAGGTAGGGCATCAGGCTCTAGGTCTCAAGGGAGTTCTTCAGCCACCAGAACCTACCTAACGTTTCCATAGTGTGGTAAGAACCATCCGTGCGGGTATCTTGCAGGAAATGAATGATTTTTTTGGGTGTGGTTAGTCTGGTCACAGGTTGAGAAACTGTCATTCTACTAAATAGGGTCAAGGAGGCAATAATGATAGGGCTCAGTCCACAACTTCAGCAGGTCGCCTGACTCAGCAGGGGTACTCATCTGGTACAGGTGGCGGACAACACCAAAATAGGTTGTATGCTTTTTAGGCATGCCAGGATCAGGAAGACTATCCTGATGTAGTCATTGGTATGTTACGACTTTTTAACTTAGATGTTTATCCTTTGTTAGATCTAGGGGCGACTCTTTCCTTTGTAACTACTTACATAGCAGTAAACTTCGGTGTCAGTCCAAAAACTCTCTCATAACCCTTCTTAGTCTCTACTCCAGTCAATGACCCAGTTATCGCTAGATGGGTATACAGAAATTACCATATCATAGTATCACAGAAATTCACCTCTGCAGACCTTGTAGAGTTAGAAATGGTAGATTTTGATATAATTCTAGGCATGGATTGGTTACATTCATGTTATGCCTCAGTCGATTGTAGAACTAGGATCATTCTATTTTAGTTTCTAGACGAATCAATCTTAGAATGGAAGGGTAGTAGCTTAGCGCCTATGGGTCAATTTATTTCTTACCTTAAGGCCAGAATGATGATCACTAAGGGGTATCTTTATCATCTAGTTTGGGTTAAGGATTCAAGCTGTGAAACCCCAACTCTTGGGTCAGTTCCAGTAGTGAATGAGTTTCGAGAAGTGTTTCCAGAACATCTTTCTAGAATTCCTCCCGAAAGGGAAATCGACTTTGGAATTGAACTCTTTCCAGATACCCAACCTATTTTTATTCCTCCTTATATAATGACTCCAGCTGATCTTAAGGAATTGAAAGAGAAGTTGAAAGACCTTGTAGATAAGGGCTTCATCAGACCTAGTATTTCCCAAAGGGTGCACGAGTGTTGTTCGTGAAAAAGAAAGATGGTTCTCTTAGGATGTACATTGACTATGGGTAGTTGAACAAAGTTACCATTAATAATAATTACCTTATCCCTGGGATTGATGACCTGTTCGACCAAATTTAGAGTGCTAGTCATTTCTCAAAGATAGACCTCAAATCTGGTTATCATCAGCTCAGGGTCAGAGATAGTGACATCCTAAAAATAGCCTTCAGAACTCGCTAAGGTCATTATAAATTTGTAGTTATGTCACTTGGACTAACCAATGCTCCTGCAGCTTTCATGGATTTGATGAACAGAGTGTTTAAGCAGTATTTGGACTTGTTCGTTATCGTCTTTATTGATGATATCCCCATTTATTCTAGGAATGAGGAAGAACATGTGACTCATTTGAGGTTTTTCCTACAAACTCTCAAAGTTCACCAGTTATTCGCTAAGTTAACTAAGTGTGAGTTTTGGCTACAGTTTGTTGCTTTCCTTGGGCATATTATGTCTAGCGAAGGGATCCGAGTGGATTCTCAAAAAATAGAAGCAGTGAAACAATGGACCAGACCTACCTCTTCTATAGATATAAGAAGTTTCTTGGGTTTGGCTGGCTATTACAAAAGGTTTGTGGAAGGATTTTCATCCACATCTTCTCCATTAACTAAGTTGACTCAGAAAAAGGTTAAGTTTCAGTGGTCAGATGAATGTGATAAAAGCTTTGCAGAACTGAAAACTAGGTTGTATACAACTTTTATTTTGACTCTACCAGACGGGTCAGACGGTTATGTTATCGATTGTGATGCATCCAGAGTTGGCCTTGGTTTTTGTGTTGATGTAGCAAGGTAAGGTTATATCTTATGCATCTAGATAGCTTAAGGTGCATTAGAAGAATTATCCGACTCATGACCTCGACCTTGCAGCAGTGGTGTTTGCACTTAAGATTTGGTGACATTACTTGTATGGTGTTTATCTAGATGTGTTCACAGACCATAAGAACCTTCAGTATTTTTTCACCCAGAAAGAGTTCAATCTCCGCTAGACAAAATGGCGTGAGTTCCTCAAGGATTATAATATGAGTGTGCATTACCATCCTTGTAAGGCCAGTGTAGTAGCAAATTCTCTTAGTAGACCATCTATGTGAAGTGTAGCCCATGTTGAGGAAGAAAGAACAGAACTAGAAAAAGATGTGCACAGTCTTGCTCATTTGGGAGTTCATCTTATCAGCATATAAGATGGTGGTGTAACAGTTCAGAATGGGTGAGAATCTTCATTGGTAGCAGAGGTTAAGGAAAAACAAGACAATGGTCCTATATTGCTTCAACTAAAGTGTGTAGTCCATTAGCAGAGAGTTGAGGTTTTCTTCCAAGGGGGAGATGGTGTGCTTCGCTATCAGGGCCAATTATGTGTTCCTAAGGTCGGTGAGTTGAGATAGAAGATTCCTGTAGAAGCCCATAACTCCAGTTATTCTATTCATCCAGGTGCCACTAAGATGTACCGCGATTTGTAGGAAATCTTTTGGTGGAACGGTATGAAAAGGGATATAGCAGATTTTGTGGCTAAGCGCCCTAATTCCCAGCAAGTGAAGGTAAAACATCAGAAATCAGGAGGTATGACTCAAAAGATCAACATTCCTACTTGGAAGTAGGAAGTGATCAACATGGACTTCATTACATGTTTACCTTGTACTCGCAACAGTATGACTCCATTTGGGTGATAGTTGACAGAGTTAATAAGTCTGCGCGCTTTTTGGTTGTGAAGACTACACATTCAGTGGAGGACTACACCAAGCTTTATATTAATTAGATACTCAGGTTGCATGGGGTTCCTTTGTCTATCATTTCAGATAGAGGTCCTCAGTTTACCTCTCATTTTTGGAAGTCATTTCAGAAAGGTCTTGGTACTCAGGTTAATCTCAGTAACACATTTTATCCACAGAAGGATTGTCAGGCAAAGTGTACCATTCAGACCTTAGAGAACATGTTGAAAGCTTGGGTGATCGATTTCAAGGGTAGTTGGGATGATCACCTTTCTCTTATAGAGTTCGCCTACAATAATAGCTACCATTCCAGTAATCAGATGGCCCCTTATGAGGCATTGTATGGGCGTAGATGCAGATTTTCAGTTGGTTGGTTTGAAGTAGGTGAAGTAGCCTTGATAAGGCAAGATTCGGTTCATGATGCCATGAAAAAATTTCAGCTCATCAGAGATAGACTTAAGACAGCCCAGAGTCTCCAGAAATCCTATGCAGATGTAAGGAGAAGGGACTAGGAGTTCCAAGTTGATGATTGAGTGTTCCTGAAAGTGTAACCTATGAAGGGGCTAATGAGATTTAGCAAGAAAGGGAAGCTCAGTCCTAGATATCTAGGCCCTTACAAGATCTTGAAAACAGTGGCTAAAGTGGCGTATAAGTTAGAGTTACCAGCACAACTAGCAGCAGTTCATCTGGTCTTTCACATTTCGTTGTTGAAGAAGTGTGTGGGTGATACAGCATCTATAGTACCTTTGGAAAGTGTGGTTGTGAAGGATAGTCTAACTAATGAGGATGTGCCAGTTGAGATTCTTGATCGTCAAGTTCGAATGTTGAGAAATAAAGAAGTCACTTCAATGAAGGTTTTGCGGGGAAATCAGTCTGTAGAGAGAGTTACTTGGGCAGTAGAACCAGCCATGAAGGCCAAGTATACTCATATCTTTCCTTGCGATTCCATTCCAACTTGAGGTAATAGTTCCCCTCCAGTTTTTCAATCATTGATGCGTAGCCTCAGTCTTTTTATCATGGTCCTTCAGTTTATAATTGCATTTTCAGCGTATTTACATGTTCTTGGAACTTAGTTTAGTCAGAAATTAGTTTAGTGTAATTAGTGGTATGGTTTGCAGCTCTTTCCCTCCCTATTCAGCTAGTTTAGTCTTCATTCGAGGACGAATGTTCCGAAGGGGGAGATAATGTAACACCCCATATGCTAGAACTACCAAAATGCAGATATCAGAAGATGCAGGTGCCACCGACGGGTAGCACCCACGGACCGTACGGTGACCCATGGTCTGTCCTGGTAGTCCTTGGTTTACCACCTGCAACCCTCCCAGAAAAATCCAGAAATTATTCTATGGCACTACCCACGGCCGGACCCACAGACTGTAGGTCAAACCATGGATAGTGGTGCAGGTTCGTGAATCGAGGCCCTAGAACTTACTCCCAGAACCCCGTCGATGGTTGACTAGCACGGACCATTGGTCCATCTATGGTCCGTCAGTCATTTCCATCGGTGGCCCCAACAACTTTTAAATCAGGGGTCGTTTTGTCTTTTCCCCATGGGTTGGACCCTCTAAACTACGTTGTTTAACCCCTAAACTATGTGATTTTGATCTGTTTTAGCCTAGTAAACTAATTAGAACCTAACATGATTAATTATTCACCAAAATCAAGTGAAACTTAGAGCAAAATAGTGGGGAAAGTCGAGCAGCCCTAGTTTAAGAACGCAACGAGTTTCCAACAGTTCCAGCATCAAGATCGAAAGATTTCTTCATGGAATTCCTCACTTGGTATGTGGGATTTCACTAATGGGTTCATTTCGCCCATTAGGTCCCTAGATTTCAGTCAGAATCTTGATTCCCTTATTATTATCTAGACCTAGTGTTTCTTGAAAGTTAGAAATTATTGGGTTTTAGCTGTTAGAATGGTCCAAATCATATTATCATATTGTTTCTTAGTTTCTCGCATGATATTCAGAACCTTAGTTATGTAGATTCGTTTAGTTCATGAATTGCATACGCTAGGTCAGTCTAAACAGATATACATGCTTCAGTCTATGAGTGTCACATTATCAATTATAATTGTTGCATTCTCAAAGTTTGCATGTCAGAAATTGAGCTATTCACTACATCAGTATTTCAATCATGATTGGCATAATTAGCATTTTCTTAGGAGTTATCCATTACTTTAATTAGGAGTTAAATTCTATTTGTATTTTGAATAATTGGCATTTTATTAACTTTAGGAGTTTGGTATTTTCAATAGATATTTTTGCTTAATTTTAGGTTTAGAAGTTATTAGTTTTATTATAAATTTTATTCTTAGACTACATTAAATTAAAATCAGTCATTCAACATTACTTCATAAGCTTTCTATATTTTTACACTTTTAATATTTTTATTATTTTAGGTAATTTCTTCTCTTTGAACACCAACAATTGGTATCTAGAGCCATTTTAATTAAGAGGCCAGTGAGTGAAGAAATGGATTCTGAAAATAGTTTTTCACGAATGGCCTCATCTGTTTTTTATGGTGAAAATAATTAGTTATGGGCTTTGAGAATGGAAACTTATTTGGAAGCTCTTGATATTTGGGAAGCTGTGGAAGAGTATTATGAAATTAATCCGCTGTCAAATAATCCCACCATAGCATAAATCAACCGTCAGAAGAAAAAGAAAACCATGAAGTCTAAACCGAAGGCAACTCTACCTGTTGTTGTTTCAAAAACTATTTTCACAAGAATTATGTGTCTCACATAACCTAAAGAAATTTGGGATTATCTTAAGATAGAACATGTTGGAGATGAAAGAATTAGAGGAATGCAAGTATTGAATATAATAAGAGCATTTGAGTTGCAGAGAATGAAAAATTTGAGATTATCAAAGAATACTCAGACAGATTGCTTGGCATGGTGAACAAGGTAAGCTTACTAGGCGCTGAATTTAGAGATGCAAGAATTGTTGAAAAAAATCTTCTAACAATTCCCGAAACATATGAAACATGTATAACTAACTACCTTTGAAAATACAAAAAAGATTTGTCCAAGATTACCTTGGCAGAGCTGTCAAAGTCTTTTCAGGCACAGGAGCAAAGAAGACTTATGTGACAAGATGTTATGATTGAAGGATCTTTTGCAACTAGCCATAAAATTCAGAGCAGATGTAAAATTTTGACAAATTACCCACCTTGTGAGCATTGTGGAAAAATTGATTTATCAACCACATAAATGTTGGAAAAGGCCAAACGGGAAGTGTAGTAAGTGCAATCATCTTGGCCATGAAGCAGTGATTTACAAAAATAAATTTGAGAATCATGAATTAGATGCACATCTGGTCAATTAGAAAGAAGGCACAAGTACCTCCTACACTATGACCGAAATTCTAGAGACACACCTTAACTAATCTAAGGTCCTATTACCCCCCAAACGCAGTTTATATATAATATTGTACACCTTTTTCTTAGGTGGCACACTCCATGACTCCACGCAATAGAGGCACGTGGGAGATATTTGGATGCCACGTAAGCAAAAAAGGTGTACAAAATTACAAAAAATGTGTTCGGGGGGAGAGGGGATAATAGGACCTTAGTTTAGTTAAGGTATGTCTCTGGAATTTGGGTCATAGTCTAGGGAGGTAGTTCTACCTTTTCCCTGTCAATGAAGAAGAAGAAGAAGACCATCTTTTTGTTGCAACATGTATCTCAAGTAAGGTTTCAACAGATTAGTGTCTGATTGATAGTGGTTGCATTAACCACATGATTTATGACAAGAGTTTGTTTAAAGAATCAAAGAATACTGAAATATCAAAAATTAGGATTGGAAATGATGACCATATTCTTGTTAAAGGAAAAGGAAATGTTGTCATCAAAACAGATTCAGGTAATACAACAATTTCAGATGTTCTTTATGTACCTGATATTGATCATAACTTCTTGAGTATTTGTCAGGTAGTAGAAAAAGGATACAAATTATCTTTTTAGGATAAGCATTACTTTATCAGTGATGGTGCTGGAAAAAAGTTTTAAATATTAAGATGAGAGGTAAACATTTTTTTATTTGATCCAATGGAAAATATTTATGTAGACCATGAAAAAGTTCATAAGCTGGAAAAATTAGAAGATGATCCTTCAATGATAAAAGCACAAGCAAAATGTGAACCTGTTAGGTTTAAAGGAGCTTTCAATGTTCCTAAAAGAATTGAACAATGGAGGAGTTATCTATGTTTCAGGAAAATGAAATGGGTTAGTTTAAATTCAAGATGCAAATGAAACAGGAAGACATGCCAAAAAGATTTAGTAGTCAAGATTTGCATTCAAAACAAGTGAATTTAGTTCACTACAAGCCCAAAGATGAATCCGCAGATTTGTTCGCAAGGTAATGACTTTCGGTTATCAAGTTTGGAGATCCCAAGATAGAAGACCAAAATTTTGCAAATTCTAAAGGGAGGAGTGTTGAATATTTGCTTTAGAATTGCAAAGTTTTTACTCTAGTAGTTTTATTAAAATAGACCTAGTCAACTAGTAAGGTCTTTTAATTAGGAGTTAAATTCTCTTTGAATTTTGAATAATTAGTATTTTATTAACTTTAGGAGTTTGGTAGTTTCAGCAGATCTTTTTACTTAATTTTAGGAGGATAAGGGAGAAGTACCCCCCCCCCTCAGACTATGCCCGAAATCTCAAACACACACATAAACTTAACGTGGGTCCTATTACTCCACTGACTTATTTTTTTCATATTTTTGTACACCTTATGTGCTGATGTGGCACCTTCAACCACACAAATAGGTTGTGTTTGTACAGACTAGCCTACCATGTGTGTAAGTATTTTTAAAAATATTCAATTTTTTAAAAATATTCTTATTTTTTTAATCTTGTATTTAAATTAAGTCAGTATAAATTCTTCGTACCTTGTATCAAAATTTCTTATTTACCTTAATTCAAAGGTACTACTGCTTCCTTTGTCTGAGTTCAACGTAATGGAAGTTCGAAAAGAGCGAGATTTTTGTTATATTCTCTCATATTACTTAAGTGTGTTGTCATTTTTCAAATAAAGTTCAATTCTGGATGTTATATAAGAAAACATGGACTAATAGTTAATAAAATTTATTTACGACTAACGAACATTTACTGATTGATCATTTTATCTTCTTCCACCAGTACCAATTTTTTCTCGCGCCAAAAGTTCTAATACCTAATGTATCTATATCACAATTAAAAGACATTATCACATAATATTTACTATGGATTATCTAATACTCTTGTATCTTTTAAGAAAAAAAAACATTAAACAGAAAAGGTAGACACAAATTGAAATAGAGGGAGTAATATAAAAAAAGTTGATATGCTTTTAGAACTAGAAACTCGGCACATGTGTTTCACAAGTATGTTGAGTCATGTAGTACACGGTTTCTAATTGAATAATAACTATTTGAAATAACAAAACACAAGTTCTGTGCATAATTTATACATGTGCTTTTTCGTATGATTTCATGTTTGTGACACTCATACGCATAATCTCCACCTTTAAGAAATGCACGTGCCTCAGGGGAATATGGGAATCTGATGAAAATATATTTTCTAAAGAGCGTTAACGAAAATTTATTGCAAATGATAAGAAAAGTTACGCCCATTTGTTTACCGTAGAATAATCCACAGGCCACATGATATAAAAATGGCAGGATAGTATGCCGATTCTCATGTGATTTATTCCATCTCTTAAACTAAGTAGGAGCTCTCTATAAAAGCTTTAAAGGGCTCTATTGTTATGAACCAAGAAGCAGAAAAATAAGAAAGAATAGTTGGTGAGTGATAATAATAGTTTTGAATTTAAAAGAAAAACAGTGATATGGCTACTCTCTATTGGCATGTGGTTATATGATTATCCCTTAGTTTCACCTTCTCTATATTTTCCCAAGATCCTTTTGGGTGTGTGATGCTCTTCCCACTTAAAATAAAAAGACACCACTAGATGAGTTTTCTCAAAGATTATTGAAAAGACGATAATGTCATTTAAATCTCTCCAACCCATATTAAAAAACATGAGCTCCCAATATTTCTACATTAAAATTAGTTTTGGGAAAATGTAAATGCTATATAAGAGTTGAAGTTTATGGACAATGCTTTTCATAAGCTATTTAAAGTTACTTCTATTTTTCTTGTGCTTTTTTTTAAAAAAAGAAAAAATCAAACTAGTACTCCATCAATTTCTCCCCAGCCATGTTGTAACCTTTGCTACCACACCACATTAGACCATATAACATTGTTTCAGTTTTTTTTGCATGATTTAAAGAGTATCAACATGATTATAGTAAATCATGATTATGGAGATCCATAATAATTGTAGGGATTCAAAATAAGGGAATATCTCTTTTACCTTGTAGATATATTTGTTTCCTAGAATAGGTAGAAGTCTTAGTAAGCAGTTACTTGTATATATATGAAAGTTGTACATCATGAATAGAATAAGAGACTGAAGATTCAGTTAGCAAAATTATTCTTACTATTCTTCATGGTATCAGAGCACCAACATCGAATTGAAATCGAAATGACCCCGAATAAAAAAAATTCCCAATGGGAGACCAGACACCCACCTTTCTTCCACAATCTATCATTGTCCATCAGGATAACTCAGCTTTCCCAATGAGTATTGTTCTTGATGAAACACACTTTACCCACGGATCACAATTGATGGAGATACACACTGATGCACGAAATAAAATTGGGTTCTTAATTGGAGAAAAAGTGAAACCAATAACGATTGATCCGAGTTATGTGACGTGGATTACTGACAACAACAGAGTAAGAGTTGGATCATTGATTGAATGAGCCATCATCTTATGCAGCGATTTATTCGGCTAGCCACAACCAAGGAGATATGGGAAACTATTGCACAAACCTTCTATGATGTATCTGATGAAACCTGTTTGTTTGAGTTAGAGCAAAAAAATTTCACTGCCAAACAGAATGGTAGACCTTTGTTTATTTTCTATAATGAACTGGTTGAAATCTTTCAGGAAATCGACCATCGAATAGTCGCACGGGAGGAAGCAATTGCTAGATTCATACACACGCATTCCATTATGCCTAGGCTGTGACTTCATATATTCCTTAATGGACTTGACGTAGAATTTGATCAATTTCGTGGTGAGATTCTACGAAAGGATCCAAAGCTTTATCTCGAAAGTACATATGCATATGTTAGACGAGAATTTCAACAAAGGCAGACCATGGGAACCTCTCTCCCATTTCCTGAGAGCTCAACCATGGAAATACACCAAAACAAAGGGTGCAATAACTCATCATCGGGAAAATCTAATGGTTTTATTTGTAAACATTTTGGTGAGAAAGGACATTCAAAGCAACGACAGTGTTAACAGAAAATAAAATCAGGTTCTTAACAGGAGAAAAAGTGAAACCAACAATGAATGATCCGAGTTATGAGACGTGGATAACTCACAACAACAGAGTTAAGAGTTGGGAAGCTATTGCAAATACCTTCTATGATGGATGTGATGAAACATGTTTGTTTGAGTTAATAAAAAACCTTTCACTGCCAAACAGAATGGTAGACCTTTGTCAACGTTCTATAATTAACTATTTGAAATCTTTCATTAAATCGACCATCGAATAGTCGCACAGGAGAAAGAACTTGCTGGAGTCGTACACACCCATTCCATTATGGCTAGGCTATGAGTTCATATATTCCTTAATGGACTTCACGCAGAATTTGATCAATTTCGTGGTTGTGAGATTCTACGAAATGATCCAAAGCTTTATCTGGAAAGTACATATGCATATCTTAGACTAGAATTTCAACAGAGGCAGACCATGGGAACTTCTCGCCCAATTCAGCAATGGCAGTACACCGAAACAAAGAGCGCAGTAACTCATCATCAGGAAAATCTAATGATTTTATGTGTAATCATTGTGGTGAGAAAGGACATTCGAAACAACGATGTTATGAGTTATCAGATACCTGGACTGGTGGTATTTCTCAAAGAAGCCTAGAAAAAATATCAATGTTAGTTTATCAATGGCTATGCAAGGACACCACAGATCCACCCAAGAAGAAAAATCGTAACCCATTGCCAATGCCGTTCATCTAGGTATTTCTGGTAAGGTGGATGTATTTTCTATCACTACCAAGAATAGTGCTTGGATTAGTGACACAGGGGAAACTGGTCATATGACAAACGATTCCACCAAATTTCAAACGTTTAAGTTGTCATCTCAATCTGACATCTCTACCGCAAATGGTAGTACTTCTCCTATTACTTGAGAGGTATCAAGTGTTATCTCTAATACTTTGATGCTTGATACCATCCTAGTATTTCCCACACTTTCTTATAATCTTTTATCAGTTGAAAGACTCACCTCAACACTTCATTCTACCGTAAGTTTTTGGCCTTCATTATGTGTTTTTCAGGACATTTTGACTCGGAGGACTCTTAGTTATGGTGTCAAAAGAAATGAGCTGATTTATTTGGAGTTGAATGAAGATGTAAAACAACAATTTCATCATGCATTTCATACGAGTGGGGTTGAGAAGACTCGTGATAGTGTTTGGCTATAGCATAGGCGGCTCGGTCACATTTCCTTTGCATACCTTAAAAAATTAGGCCAAGTTTGTTTTCTGGTTTAGATATTTTAGATCTTAAATGTGATTTATGTCAATTGGCAAAAATCCATCGTGTTCCATATTCACCCAGTTTCAATAAATGTTCCAGCCTTTTGGTGTCATACATTTTGATATTTGGGGACTTGCAAAGGTTCCATCCCTCTCAAATACTCGTTATTTTATTACTTTTACAGATGAATGCACTAGGTTTACATGGGTATCATTTAAGGAGTTCTACAATATGGTCTACATCAAATATCAGCAGAAAATTCGAATTTGGCAATCGATAATGCCATGGAATTTGTTGATGCTTCATTTAGTGAATATTTGAGCCAGTTAGGAATACGACACCATACTTCTTGTACATATACACCATAGAAAAATGGATTGGCAGAAAGGAAGAATTGACAAATTATAGAGGTAGTACGTGCATCTCTTTTTGGGGTGAACATGCCATGGTTTTATTAGGGGGACGCAGTCAAATCTGTTGTGTATCTTACCAATCGGGTTCCTTCCCGAGTTATTGAGTTCCAAACTCCACAAGATAAACTGAAATCCTTTTGCTCATTTCCGCATATGCCGAATCTCGAACCAAGAATCTTTGGGTGTACCGTATATGTTCATATTCCCAATGTCTTATGAAACAAATTAGATCATTGTGCCACACGATGTAATTTTGTTGGATATTCAGAATTTCAAAGAAGCTACAGATGTTATGACCCAAGCACAAAAAAACTACAAGTATCCTTAGATGTATCTTTCCATGAAACTGAACCATACTACACAGGGGGAGTTTTGGGCTCATCTCTTCAGGGGGAGAACTCGAGTGATGAGACTGAGCTAGATGGAAGAAACAATGAAAATTCTAAGGGTGAAATTATTTTTTCAGAATTAGAGTCCATCGAAGAAGAATTAAATACACCTCAAGTCACCATTGATCATCCCAATGTAGATGCTCCAAGTTTTCCAAATGTATCTACGAATAATGATGATGAAGCTCAATCGGAAGAGCTTGTGATGTTGTCATGATAAGTATGGAAAGTTGATAGTGTACTCGATGATTGAAGGACCTATCAATTTGTTTAACGCCATTAACCAATCAGCCTCCTTCTCAGAATGGTCAAGCTAATGTTGGACCCCTAGTGACAAATGATTCCCTCTCAAATTATCCTTTACCCTCCCGATTACCAGAAAGATCAAATAGGGGTGTCCCAAATAAACAATATGAACTTGATGCTAGAGTAAATGTTCAATATCCTATCAATAATTTTACATCTACTGATACACTTTCGGAGTCATATGCACTAAATGTTGATCAATTGTCCAAAGTGTCTATTCCTAATAGTGTGCAGGATGCATTAGCAGATCCAAAGTGGATGAAAGCAATGAATGAAGAGATGGAGGTTCTGGAAAAGAACTCAACTTGGGAACTGGTTTCATTGCCGAAAGGGAAGAGACCTGTTGGATGCAAATGGGTATACAGTGTAAAACTTAAAGTCGACGGAAGCATCGACAGGTATAGAGCAAGGTTGGTGGCAAAATGTTACACACAAAAGTATGGAGTCGATTATCAAGAAACTTTCGCACTAATAGCTAAGTTTAATACCGTCTGCATCCTCATATCAGTGGCAACGAATAGAAATTGGCCTTTGCGACAGTTTGACATAAAGAATGCTTTCTTGAATGGTGACCTAGAGGAATAAGTATATATGGAGATTCCACGGGTTTTAAATATGAGACTGTAGATGATGGTAAAATATGTAAACTGAATAGATCATTGTATGGGCATAAACAATCACCCAGAGCCTAGTTTGGAAGGTTTACCTCAGCCATGAAGTTAGTTGGTTTTAGGCAAAGTAATTCTGAGCACACTTTATTTATCAAACATGAAGGAGAAAAAATTACAGCATTAATAGTGTATGTAGATGATATGGTATTGACTGTTAATGATGTTGAATAAATGGAGAGACTACAAAGGTATTTGGCCACCATGTTTTAGATGAAAGACCTAGGACAACTACAATATTTTCTGGGTATTGAACTATCACGATCGAATCTGGAAGTTTATGTGTTGGATTTGTTGATTGAAACAGGGATGTTAACATGCAAACCAGTTGTACCACCAATGGAGATGAATCATTCACTTGTAATTTCTTATAGAAAAGTTTTGGTAAATATAGGTCGTTATCAACGACTAGTAGGAAAGTTGATATATCTAACAGATACTAGGTCAGACATTGCATATGATGTGAGTGTGGTAACCCAATTTATGTGTCACGCCCCAAAGCTACCCCAGGACGCGGACACGGGACCTAGGATCACGAGTGACCCCAAGCTAACCCTGAGTTGTCGTATCATAAGCATACTAAAAGATTACTGAATAAAATATACTATACGGAAGCTTAAATCATTATAAAATTGAAATGATGGGGAATACCCATTTCTGTCTGAATATATATAAAACTTAGTAGAATTTAAGATACTGAAATAAAACTAAAACACTAAAGCTAAATTTGTCTATGTCTGAAATAAAACCTCTACTGACTAGAGATGTTGGGACATGCCCTAGCTAAATCTAGCAAAACTGAAACTAAAAGAAATATTTATGTCAATCATCCTCGAAGAATGAAGACTCACCACTGATGCTGCTTAACTGGAGATTGGGTACCGATCTATGCGTGATCTGAATGCCGAGGACTTGAACCTACATCACGAGAAAATTTAGCAAAGAGTATGCAGCAGTACTTGAACGCTATTGCGCATGCAGGATAGAATAAATCTGAACAATGTACATAACTGAACAAAGCATATAACTGAGCAATGATACAAGATAAACATGATACTATACTGAAAATACTAAACATGAACTAACTAAATGCAATGACCAAGTTTTATAACATGCTGAAACTGAATACTGAACTGTACTGATAACCTGGTCAATGCAATAGAATTTGAATGTTGGAGCTACTAATAACCGACATAAAACCACTTGAGCTAAATGTGGAGTTCGATGTATACGCCCATCAAGAGGACCCAATACCCTGCCAAAGGAATAGAGACATGACTATCGTGATCACTAAAATATAATGCCCACAAAGGGGACTTTTAAACCTATAGGGGCACGTAGTTCTAGGACTATTCGGGTACGCTGAACCCTAGTCCACTCAGTCTAAACCTACTCCCAGTTAGAATGTATGTAAGCAATATTATGAATGAAATATTGAAGTACTAGATAGGTGAAATACTGACATGCAAACTCTAAGAATACAACAATTATAACTGATAATGTGACATTCGTAAACAGAAGCATGTATATATGTTTACACTGACCTAGCATGTGTAATTCATGAACTAAACAAACCTACACAAATAGGATTTTGAATATCATGCAAGAAACTAAGTAACAATATGATAATCTGATTTGGATCATTGTAACAGCTAAAACCCAAAAATTTCTAACATTCAAGTAACCCTAGGTCTAGATAATATTAAGGGAATCAAGATTCTAACTGAAATGTACGTACCTAATGGGTGAAATGAACCCACTAGTGAAATCCCACATACCTGTTAACGAATTCCTTGGAGAAATCTTTCGATTTCAGGGTTGGAACTGACGAGAACTCGTTGCGTTCTTGAACTAGGGCTGCTCAGCCTCTTTCTCCCTCTTTTGTTCTAATTTACGCTTGATTTTTCTGAATGATTGATTAGGTTAGGTTCTAATTTAGTTTCTAGGCTAAATCTGACCAAAACTATGTAGTGTAGGGCTTAAACGACGTAGTTTAGGGGTCCAACGCATAAGGAAAAACCACACGACCCTTGACTTAAAAGTTGTCGGGGTTCACCGACATACCAGACCGATGGTCCGTCCTGGCGACTGTCGACGGGGTTCTGGGACTGTTATTTGAGCGGTCTGATCCACGGCCCGTGGTCTGACCTACTGTATGTGGGTCCAGTCATAGGGCGACCCTTAGATGGTTTTCTACATTTTTTTCTAGGAGGGGGTTGCAGGTAGTGAAAGATGGGCCATGAGGACGGACTGTGGGTGGTGCCCGTGTGTGGCACCTACAACTTATAAATCTACATTTAGGGTAGTTTTGGCACACGGGGTGTTACATTATGCATGCTCCAACTGAAGAACACATGAGAGCAATATATAGAATCTTGAGATATATTAAAGTGCCCCTGGAAAAGGTTTATTGTACTCAAAAAATGAGGCTGGCACCCTTGAAGGTTAGACCGATGCTGATTGGGCAGGAGATCAATTAACTAGAAAATCCACTTCAGGATATTTCATGTTTGTGGAGGGAAATCATGTGAGCCGGAGAAGCAAGAAACAAAAGGTTGTTGCTCGGTCAAGTGCGGAAGCAAAATTTTGAGGTATGGCACATGGCTTATGCGAACTGTTACGGATTAAAGGAGTGATACAGGATCTTGTAATTGAATGTTCAAGGACTATAAGTTTATTTTGTGATAACAAAGCTGCTATCCAAACAACTCAAAACCCGTACAACATGATCATACTAAACACGTTGAAATTGACCGTCATTTTATCAAAGAGAGGTTGGACCAAAAGATTATTCAGTTTCCATTTGTCAAGTCAGAAAGCCAACTTGTAGACATTCTTACAAAGGCCGTCTCAGGGAGGATATTTCATGGAGTTATTGACAAGTTATGTATGAGAGACATCTATGCACCAACTTGAGGGGGAGTGTTAGCATGATTGTAGGAGTATCAACATGATTATAGTAAATCATGATTATACTAAATCATGATTATAGAGTTCCATAATAATTGTAGGGATTCATAATAAGCAGTTACTTGTATATATATGAAAGTTGTACATCGCTAAAAGAATACGACAGATGATTCAGTTAGCAAAACTATTCTTACTGTTCTTCAAGTTTATGCTAGGTATAGGCTGTTTTGCACCAACCGTTGCACACAAGTTCGCTAAATTAATACCATACCGTATGTGTTGAAAGGGGAAAAAATATTTTAAATTACTACATAGATAGTATTAATTAGTTTGGGTTAGCGTGATATGCGAACTGGAACAAATCACGACCTTTGAGTAATATGAGAGTAGTCAAAAGGCGCAATCGAACTTTTATTTTTGTCCAACAATTTGGCTAAATCAATTTTGTTTCCCGACTTCTGAAAGACTTGGGATCTAAATATTTTACCAGCCTAATTAAGTGAGACTCGGACTAGAAAATCAAAAGGCCACATGAAAGCAAAAATGACCCTACATAGAAATGTTGATATGGATAAAAAAAAAAGAGGAAACTGAGGAATATAACCAAGGATATGCTCAAAAAGAGTCAAGTAACACACTTTATAGTCACAAAAAAGGCCTAATTAAGCGAGACTGGTCTCAAAAAATAAAAAAGTCAGATGAAAGAAAAAAGAAACCTAAAATAGAAATGTACGTGGAAAAAAATAAAAAGGGATATGCTATAAAAGAGTCAAGTGCAAAATTTTTTTGTTTGTTCTTTCCTCTTCGTTTTGCGGATAAATGTCAAACGGAAGAGGTCTCTTAATATTAATCAATCATTTTATCAAACAGCTTACCATTTTCTCTTACATCTCAATGGAGAGATCAAAATTTAATACTGACATCTTGACCTTCAATGAAACTTTTAATGATATTACTAATTCAACTCGTGCTAATACGTGAAGAGATGAAAGTTCTACTGATAGAAGAGATGGCAGTATCCAAGAACTTGGACATAGTAATTCTGCATGAGTTTAAGCCACTGCTGAATACCTCTCTAATCATGAGGATGTAACCATTGTTCTCATGGTAAATTTTGGTTACTCTATCCACCGATCGGGAACTGGACGTCGCCCTTCTTGCTTGAAAATACTAATGCTTTCATTTCTGTTAATATTGGCAGTTGTGCAACCAATGTATGCAAATCATTATTCCAGATTACAATTTCACTCCTCTTAAGTGTAAAAACATAACTTGAAAAGTGACCACATCCATTGTTCTCTTTCCACTATCAGTATTAGTAGAAATGAGAGCATGAGTATTTTCAAGAAAGGAGGTTGATGTCGAGCTCCCAGTCGCTAGATAAAATAAGACAAATTCACCATAATAACAATGGCTTGAATCCTTCTGATTCAACATGTATGCATTAGTGTCGTCAACTGATACAAAATTACCATGTCAAGGTTCCTATATACCACCATCGTCATTGTTTTAGAACTTTCATCTCTTGTCATATTAGCAGGAGTTGAATTAGTAGTAGCATTAAGAGTTCCATCGAAGGTCAAGTTGTCAACATTAGATCTTTATTCATCTAAGATGCAACAAGAAATGATTGCTTGATAGACTGATTGGTTGATAGAACCTAATTTTCAATGTACACGTGCAAATTAAACTTCATAAATCAAAGTTGCTTCCTCTTTCTAGTAAAAAAGCTACAGCACACTGAAAATACACATATGTAAAAGAAAAGTCATAAACATAACCTGTATTGACTACTTATGGTGTTCTGGAGAGTTTGCAAAGGAGATACGGACAATTCTATATTGTCCAATTGGTATCTTTTATTAAAATAATCTTTTGTGAGTCCTTCTCAGGAACTGGTGGATCTGGAAAACCCAAAATCATGTCATTGCCTTAGTTTTGAAATGTCTTTTTATTCTGGCTTTATGGCCTGAAATTGCTCGGAGGTACATGTTAATTAACATTGGTTTTAGTGGAATTTAACCTTGAGTTTGTAGAAATTGCTACGCTCACGACAGTGTTTATTGTTTACAAGGTGATGATGTCCCAATTTGTGGTTCTCTTATGGGAGTTGCTGCATTAGAAATTGATGCAATGGTATGATCAATGGTTAAGACCCAAACTTAACCATTAAGAAATATGACTGAATCTTACCATTACATCAACTTCTAATGTAGCAACTCCCCTAAGAGCGCCGCAAATTGGGCCACCATCATTTTGTAAGCAATGAAACACTTTACCGTGCACCAAGCAATCTCTGCAGACTCAAGGTTAAATTACATGAATAAGTAGAAAGGAAAAAGTGCAAAAAGAAGGTTCACTCAGTCAGCTATAAGGCACAAAGTCAAAATACTCGATTGATCAGGAGTAATGTGCATGTTTCAAAGAATCTGGTAGCAAAAAAATAATATATATATATATATATCATTGGTGCAAATGGTGTGGCTGCTGGGATGTACTGAAATGAGAGAAGATGGAATCGCACGGATAAAAATGTGTGCTAATTAAACTTTGGAGAACCAAGGTAAAATAGTCGCTCACAAAACCATAAATTTCATTCCTCAGCCCGAGACTATTTACAAGCCTATAAATTCCTATAGTGAACCTATTCAAGTTGTTTGAAAGATAGAGCGTAGAAAATAAGGGCACGCCTATGGTCTATTGTTCTTAGTGTTAGAAGTTCTTTGGGAGTGTGAGCGTTGAAATTAGTCTCAATTATCATTTGTGAGGGACTTCTTTAATGCTAGGACAGTATGTTTACATTTGATAGTTAACTTGTGTTGGTTGATAATGTACACGAGCATAAGCATGGTTGACTGTGAGTAATGAGATGTCATACATTGATCCTTGCATTTTAGATAGATGGTTTTGGATACAAGTTGTGGCTGAAATGGCTGCTGCATGCTAGTATTATATCTTAGGGGTTTGAGCGTCAAATGTTTTGTCTATCTCATCACTTGGGGACAAGTAATGGTTTTTAGTTGAGGGTGTTGATGTGCCATTAAATCTTGGCACATTTGATGCTCAAAACTAAGGATTATTGCTAGAACTTGACTATTTTTATGTGGATATAATGTGTTTGGTAATGTTTAACAGGTAAAACACTTGGACGTGGGAGATGGAAAGAAGAAGGAAAAGATCCTGGAATACACACCATGGAGACTATGATGGACCGTGATCTGTTTCACGTACCGTGAAGCAGCTCGTGAAGTAGATCCAGTATATATGCCTTGAGGAGCTCTGTTTTGATTTTGCTAAGTAAAGACCATGGACTCCCAGACTGGTCGTGGTCCTCATGATGAGACATCATGATGCCCGTGGTGATTAGGAAGTGAATGAGGCAAACTTATCTGAGTCCAAGTAACGACCATGACTCCCTTGACGGGCCGTGGTCATCTTCACGGATGGTGATGCAGCTCGTGAAGTAGCTCAAGTAGACAGGTCTTGATGAGCTACATTTTGTTTTACCAAGTAAAGACCACGGAAGGCCGCACGGGATGTGGTCCTCACAATTGTTCGTGATGCTGATCATGAAGGAGTTCCAGTGGACGTGCCTTGAGGAGTTACATTTTGTTTGACCAAGTAAAGACCACAGAAAGCCTCACGGACCGTGAAAACTTTGACGGACCATAGTGTTGTCCGTGTAACAGTCTTACATTTCAGTCCTACTTTGAGTAGGGTATCTTTTTGGACAAACTATTTGAATTATCTAGTCATATCTGGAACGCGATACTACTTTCCTATTATTCTCTACTTTTGTTTTTATCGATATAAATTGGATTGAGACTCAAGTTTGATTTGGTTTTTGAATATCAAGCATTCTTTGAATTTTCAGATCGTCGTAAGTGATTTCTCTTAATGTTTTCAATACTTATTCTATCTTATTCAAGTGAAAGCATGAGTGGCTAAGCACCAAAACTACGGTTGTGGGAACTATGACCGAAAGCTAAGTGTAGGTCGATAAAACGAGTTGAATGTGATTGTTATAAGCAAGAAAAAAAATTCTTTTGTTATACATTCTTTCTAATGAGTGCACGCATTAGAACATGCATGTATCTATCAGTTGTTCGAGTGAAAATTGGTAATTAGGAAAAAGTCGAATTAATTTGTTGGTTTGGAGTAAAAATTCGAGTTCGAGAGAAGAGAGTTTTGACACCAAAATATGCGAGGGCAAAATATGATAATACTCAAAGACTGAGAGAATTCAGGTGGGAGTTATCTAACATATCTGAGAGGTGTTAGATACATTTAACTCGCTGAAAATTTGCAAAGAAACAATCGCTCGAAACTCGTTCACAAATCAACTCTAGATATAACGTCATAGAAAAGATAACCTTGGTTTTCTTGAATTATCATTACAATCTTGAAGTTAAAATCATGTCACTTGTGAAACTTGAGTAATACAACATACTTTAGTTACATGAAAATTACAACGAAACGCATTTACATTCTGTAATTACTTTCTCTAGGAAATAATATCAACAGTTGGATAAACGCGATAGTGAAATAATTTATTTAAAGAAATTCTATGTGGGATCGACCTCAACTAATGTTGCTTTCTATAAATTGACTTCGACCGCTTATACTTCTTAATTGAAGTGTAGGTTTGGACGTATCATCCCAACAACATCCAAGAAATTGCATGATGTCCTTCTAATAAGATGAAAGTCTAAGCTACTCTACACTCCTAACTGTTATATTGAGCCAGACAATCGCCATGGAAGAGACACTCTACACTTCCGATAAAATGATGGCTTAAGCCACCTTATATTCTCAACTGCAACAACGTTTTTGAGAAATGTATTGTGACTGAGAATATCAATGTGCTTGAGAATTGCATTAGGCCTAAGAAATTATATTAAGCCTGAGAATTGCATTGTGTCCAGTAAATTGCATTGTGCCCAAAAATTTGCATTATGATCGAGAATTGCATTGAGCATGGAATTGCATTGTGCCCGAGAAATTGCATTATGCCCAGAAATATCCATTCTGCTCGAGAATTGCATTGAGCCTGAGAATTGTGATAAGTGGTAGATTTGCATTCATTTGAGGTCTATTTAGCTCAATAATTAGTGTCCTCACTGCCTAATTTTTTAATATTGTAATAAAACGTTGATGATTTGCATCTATGAAGGCAAATGGACATGGCAAGGATTGATGTTTGAATGAATAACAAAAAATGCAAAGTGCAAACTACAAATTTTGGATTGCCAATCGAAAAAAGGTGGATCGCCAAGTGAGTATGCCATCGCCCAAATTATAGTTCATGGCACTTTTGTCTATCGAATGAGGCTGGCAACTCCATTGGAGAAGGTGATGCACCGAATGAGAAATTCAACCTTGTAGATCATAACCTAAAATGACAATGTAAAAATAAAATATTGAATGCTGGAAAGGCGAACGAATATTGTACTCGGCGATTCGCTGAATGTGAAATGATGATTCAAACGAGTTCACCGATTGAAGTTCAAACACCTGAAGCCTAGATCATGAAAAGGTAAGTTGATTAGCAGAAGGTGATTTGCCAAATGAGCTCGGCGAGCCCGACTAATGTCACCAAATTAGATGCACATTGGGTTTTGGGATAAAATTTTGAGGAACTATAAATAGACCAAAGGAGAGATAAACAAAGAGATTCTAAAGTCTGAAAACTTAGTTCCAAAATAGAGTTTTGAGATAGAACACTTGACCCTCGTGAAGAACACTTTCTATATTTCAGGGTTTTACAACTCTTGTCTTGAATTTGATAAATTGAAGTTGAAACAAAAGCAGGTTTACTTGTAATTGCTTAATTTCATGTTACCCATGGGTGCTTTCATAGAAGGTATACTTTCTTTACTTTTTGTGATGGGTTGCTAAAACTCCAAGATCTAGGGGTGCAATTACGGGGTTGGGTGTTGATTTAATGTAGTGAGTATGGTGTCATGCTTTGTTTTTTTGTTGTTTATACTTGAATTTGGGCTAATCAGCATGTGGTTAATTTATGGGTTAAGGTTGGAAACTTAATTCTTACTTCCGATCTTTGCTTGATGCTTGGAAGAGATTAACTGGAGTGGGTAATTAGTCCAATACTAGCAATTTAGGTTTGATACCTCTAACTTTCTTGAAAATTGAAGTTATGGTCGGATCTATTTCTCCTATTTCTGCATTGAAAAAGATAATAGAGTAAGGTATTGGGTTCTTTAGCTTGGAATTTAGATAAGACCGAAAGGAGATTCTATGCATAGATGCTTTGAGATCGAAAGACGATTAGCGTCATTATAGATGACCTGGCCTATTGATGAATTTTCATCACTACAGAGTAGCACAATTACCCCTACATGACATCGATTTCCGATCCCCGCAACCCTAGATTGCTTGTTAACTCTTAAATCCTTCAAAATTTTGGATTAATTGTGATAATTGACCATCAAAGCTTTTTATTAAATTGGTGGAATCATCCACCCACTTGTTCTTACTATTACAAATAAACAATTTTACAATCCAAATATCTTGATAGAAATTCTCTACGATATACCATTCTTTGTAGGATTCAACTTCGACTCGTCATTTGGTTTTTATTGACTACAATTGTTCTCCCTTTTAATTGGTTTTAAGCAGGAAATTTGAGTTTTACCAAATCGCATCGAGTCCCAGAATTTGCATCATACCTTATACTTTGCACTGTGCCCGGGAGTTGAATTGTGCTTGAGAAATTGCATTTTCCTGAGAATTGCGTTGCACCCAAGAAAATACATTGTACCTAAGAATTTACATGTTCCTGAGAAATTGCATTATCATTGTTCCTGAGAAATTACATTATACCCTAAAATTGCATTGTGCTCGAGAATTACATTATGCCCGAACATTGCATTGTGCTCAAGAATTGCATCATGCCCAAAAATTGCATACTGCTAAAAAAAATTGCATTGTTCCCTAAAACTACATGAAGCCCAAGAATTATATTGTGCTCGAGAATTATTTTATGCTTGAGAAATGATGATATGCCAAAGAATAATATTGTGCCCGAGAACTATATTTTGCTTGAGAAATGACGGTATGCCCAATAATAATATTGAGCTCGAGAATCATATTTACATTGACCTCAGGTTGAATCGAGTTACGAAAGCATATTCAGCCCTCAAAAAATAAATCTATATGAAATATCTATCAAATCAAGCTACAAGTATCGTGATTATGGCTGAATTGCATAAAAAACATATTGAAATGACCCAAAAATTTCTTTAAAATGTGCTTTAGAAGTTACCGGAAACTTGTTTAGCTATAAAAAAAAAGCCGTTTCGTTTTTCAAAAATCCGACTTCATATTCTTGTTTAGGGGGTCAAATTGAGTGGGAAATGGGTCTAACCCAAATTTTAGAGCAACCGTATCAAAATCCGAAATTTCCAAGTGAAGCCTTTTTCGAGGGTCTACTTTGGAGGGTCATGTCTCCTAGCACACAAATTATTGGGTGGCCAATAACATATCCATGGAAAGCCCTTTGAGTTAGCTACCTAACGCACTTCGTTTCAC
>JAJONT010028537.1:0-46616 GCA_029582345.1 Solanum oplocense x Solanum tuberosum | reverse complement strand
AGAATTATGAATATTAGATATTTAATTAATGGAATTATATGTCAAATAATATGTTAATTAGAAAGTAATAGAAATAATAATAAAATAATGAAAAAGTGAAATAGAGAGTGTGAATAGTAGTTCTCCAAATTTGGAGAACTACTATTCAACTCTCTATATTTGAAGAATAGAATGGTGATTTGGAGGTGGGTTGGAGTGCGCATTCTCTATTTTACTCTCCAAATATAGAGAATGAAGATTAAAATAGGGTTGGAGATGGTCTTAACTTGTTGACAATTCAGACATCTGGCCAAAAAGAACACTATATCCTTTTTCATGCCATTCCACCAATAGACTTCCCATAAATTACGGTACGTCTTGGAGGCTCCCAGATGAATAGAATACCGTGAACCATGAGCCTCTTCTAAAATTTTCTCTCTTAAACCATCAACATCCGGAACACATAATCCACCTTCGTACCTAAGCACCCTATCTCCCCCTTGGGAGAAAGCCTCAATGGACTTGTTGAGAACCGATTCTTTCAACACCATTAATATGGGATCAAGGTGTTGTTTAGACTTCACATCAACCACAAAGGATGATTCAGAACTATGATGGACCATAGCTCCACCCTTGGTGGAATCCACTAGTTGGACACCCAACCGGGAAAACCTATGAACATCATGAACCAATTCTGTTTCCTCTTCTCCTACATGACCTACACTACCCATGGACAATCTACTTAGGGCATCCGCAACTACATTAGCTTTGCCAGGGTGGTAAAGGAAACTCATGCCATAATCCTTCAAAAGCACTAACCACCTTCTTTGTCGTAGATTCAAGTCTTTTTGGGTAAACATATCTTGAAGACTCTTGTGATCGGTGAAGACATCTACATGGACCTCATATAAGTAATGTCTCCATATTTTCAAGACAAACACCACCGCCGCTAATTTGAGATTATGAGTCGGATAATTCTTTTCATGTATCTTGAGTTTCCTCGAAGCATAGGCAATCACTTTACCACGTTGCATAAGGACACATCCCAAACCCACTAGAGAAGCGTCACAATATACCACAAACCCATTGGTACCTACCAGTAAGGTCAACACCGGAGCAGAAGTAAGTTTATCTTTCAACTCTTGGAAGGTTTTCTCACAAGCCTCCGACCACACAAACTTAGCTTTCTTTTTAGTTAAAGACGTCAATGGAGAAGCAATGGAGGGAAAACCCTCAACAAACCTCCTATAATAATTAAGCCAAACCCATAAAGTTTCTAATATCGATTTGAGTTAGAGATCTAGGCCAACTCTTGACCGCATACGTCTTCTTACGATCTACCTCAATACTAATACCCGACACAATATGACCAAGGAAAGCAACTGATCTTAGCCAAAAATCACACTTGCTAAACTTTGCATACAATTGGTAGTCCTTAAGGACATGCAATACAATCCTCAAATGATCCATATGTTCACCTTCACTTCTCAAATAGACCAAAATATCATCAATAAAAATGATCACAAACGAATCAACATATTGCCTAAACACCCTATTCATTAGGTCCATGAATACCGTCGGGGCATTTTTTAACCCAAAAAACATAACCACGAATTAGTAGTAATCGTACCAGGTCCTAAAGGCCGTCTTAGGAATGTCACATCCTCTTACCTTTACTTGATGGTAACCCGAACAAAGATTTATTTTGGTGAAATAGTTAGCCCATTGGAGTTGATCAAACAAATCGTCAATCCTAGGAAGTGGATACCTATTCTTTATAGTGACCTTGTTCAATTGGTGGTAATCAATACACATCCTAAGGGACCCATCTTTTTTCTTTACGAACAATACCAGAGCACCCCATGGAGATATGCCTGGTTGAATAAAACCCTTGTCTAACAATTCCTTGAGTTGTTCCTTTAATCCTTTCAATTCGGCTGGAGCCATCTGATAAGGGGGAATAGATATGGGTTGTGTATCAAGCAAAAGATCAATGCTGAGGTCTATTTCCTATTCAGGAGGAATGCCGGGCAAGTCATCGGGGATGACTTTTGGATACTCACTCACCACGGGGACCGACTATAAAGAAGGAATCTCAGACTCAACATCCATAACCCTAACAATGTGGTAAATGCACCCCTTTGAGATCCTTTTTCTATCTTTTAGACATGAAACAAAATGACCTCTAGGAATAGAATTTTCCCCTTTCCATTCTAAAGCAGGCTCATTAGGAAATTGAAACTTAACCACCCGGGTTCTATAATTAATGGATGCAAAACATGCATGTAACCAATCCATCCCCAAGATGACATCAAAGTCCAACTTATCTAATTCTACTAAATAAACCAACATGACTTTATGAGACAAAGAAATGGGACAAATCCTATAAAATCTTTTAGCTACAACCGAGTCACACACCAGGGTAGACACCGAAAAAGGTTCTTCTAACATATTGGGGAGTATTTCAAATTTCGTAGCCACAATAGTTGTAACAAAAGGCAAAGTGGCATCGGGGTCTAACAATGCATAAACATCAATAGAAAAGACTTGCAACATACCCGTCACAACATTCGGGGTGCTCTCTTGGTCAACTAGGGATTGAAGAGCATAAAAGTGGTTCTTCTTGGGAGCATCGGAATTTGAACCACTTAGAAGGGCTTGCTTGCCCTCTCTTTCTTGAGCCCTTAGCATGGGACAATCTCTCTTCATATGACCACTCTTCCCACAACTAAAGCAACCATCTGTGCCAACTAGGAAATAGCCTTCATGCTTCTTACAAAACTTTGCACAATTAGGCCTATCAACATAAGAGCTACCACTATTACCTCCTTGTGGCTTAGTGTTAGACAACCCTATATTTGTTGACCCTTGGAGTGTGCCTTTGTTGGAAAACCTCTTCTTGAACCTTCGTTTACCTTGAACCTCAAATTTACTCTTGAAATAATTCCATCATCGGTCCTTGCCCTCTTCACTTCTCTATACTTGATTGAGCTTTTGATCCTCAATTTGTTAGGCATGAACCATAAGAGGTGAAATATTCATACTTGGGATGAGCATTTCTGAACATAATTCATTGACTTCCAAGTCGAATATCTCCATAAAAAAATTGTTCATATTGGCCCTAGAGTTTGCCACTAAGGTTGGAGAATACTTAGACAATTGGGTGAACTTAAGGCTATATTCATTCACACTCATACCTCATTGGCGAAGGCTGATGAATTCATACATCTTTCTCTCCCTCAATTCTAGGGGGAAAAACCTATCAAGGAAGACTAACTTGAACAATCCCTAATCAATCGGGCCCACTCTCACCGGTCTCTCATCCTTTCATTGCTCATACCATACTTAGGCCACATTCTTCAATTGGTAGGCGGCTAGTTCCGCCTTCTCTTGTAAAGACACACCCATAGCATCAACCACCTTAAACACTTCATCCACTTTGGAACCACAAAACGTAGGGGGATTCATTCTTCTGAAATCCCTAATTCTTGAAGCGGTTGTACTTGCATTGGGGTTCACATGAGCCCTAGCATTCCTAGTGACCTAATTCGTTAAAGCATGAATCAATGTTTGAAGAGCCGACCTTATTTCTACATTTGTCATAGCCCCTTCATCATTAGGATCTTGATAAATTTGAGGCTCTTGAGGACATTGCAGAGGAACTCCCTCAATAGCAATCTCCTCTTCCACTCTTCCTGCGATTGCCCTTCTTGTAGTCATATCCCATATACACAAGAAAAGGGTTAGGAAAAGGACTTCATAGAACTAAAACTCTAAGGCACGACTAAAGCATATTGAATGAAGTGAAAATTCCTAAACATCTTATAGCCTCTCATTCATAAATTCTGTGCACTTCACATTTATGAACAAGTCTCTACTAGATGTGGTTCATGAGACATCATCCTAGAATTATTCTATAACCTTGTGCTCTAATTCCCATGTTTGTCACGACTCGGGGTTACTCCCTTTGAGTAACATGGCATACTTGATCATGAAGGGGTCTCATTCAAGCCCTTCGAATAATCATAACATAAAGACATAGAATAATGCAGAAAATTTAAAACTTTTACAATTGAAGTAAACTTCTTTTTCATAAACAAAAATAAGAATTTAGACTTGTCTCAATCACCATCTAGTACAATAAAGAGTACAAATAGGGTAAAAGTCCCTTACATCAATAAAGTCTCAAAAGTAGAAAGTACAATAAAAGCTAGAAAATGTTAACATCTTGTCCTCGAACTTAGGACTCACCAAGCCTAGGGAATAGTCAACCCAAGCTTCACTTCAAGGAAGTAGTACGTCTCAACGACCGAAACCTACACTCATAGTAAATGTAGAAAATATGGGTTAGCACAAATAATGTACTAAGTATGGAAGCCATGCACAAAATCCTTAAAACATGCATAAAAGTGACATTTAGTTGAAATCCTGCCTTTATCAAGTTTAACGACCATCATGCACATTTATGAAGAAACATAAGTCAAACCAACATATAAGCAACGCAAAGCCATACTAGCGCAATGCAAAGGTAAGATCCGATAACCCTACCAAATGTTAAGTATCACATTTAGGCCACCAACAACATACATATATTACTTTGTCTTATTCCTATCCCACATACATAAGTAAGGAGTCATTTATGTTCATAACTTCTAACAAGTGAAGTTAACCTTAACATTCATACATATTATTCATGCATTATTCATAAGCCTTCATAACATAAGAGAACCTCACCATAACCCCTTTTAAGGTCTACTTGTGCAATGCATAAGTGAAGTCCCATACCCCCACTCATACTAAGTAGTACCTCTTAAGAAGTCATAATTAAAGTACATGTTGTTATCATAATTTGTATTAGTATCATAGAGGGAAAATAACATTAACCGACATAGACCATGTGAGCTACCTGGAATCTGATGTTCAAGCCCCATACCAAAAAGAGGTGACCTACTTGCCTAACGTAGAACTTTCATAATAGCTCTTAGGTGGATCCACTAGATAAAGACTTATGTGGGCACATAGTTATGGTATATGGAGATTATTTCTAGAAACCCTAACTACTAACGTGAAGGTATCCATCTCATAGATAACCATATTGGGAACCCAACTACTAGCGTGAAGGAACCCATCTCATACTCATATCCGCTCAGTGCTAAGCATAATTCCCTTTAAAAGTTGTATTTAGTCTTTACTTAAGTTCATATTCATGAAAAATGCCCTAGGCACTCAAATAAACATACATCATAACAACATATAGATTCATTAGGTGAGAATGTCCTTTCCAGCTTAGAATCATCAACATGTGAGTAAACCTTTCACATCTTATTCAGAGTATGTTCATGAGAATAGCCTTTCAATCAACACAACAAGCTTATCATAAACATACATACATACTTCATTCATAATAAATTGTAAAGGGTATAGGGAAGAAGGACCTTGCATCAGTACAACAATTACACAATAGTCATAGGATCATCACTATCTAAGTGAATCATGAGTTCATATACAATGTTCATCAATATACACAAACCCTAGTTATTGCCCTTCAAGGCTAGGAAGCAAGATCAGCCCTAAATTCTAAAACTACAACACTAGATAGGGGAATTTCATGATTCAACAACTTAATAAACATAAAGATAATCAATTGTCAAGCTTCAATGATCAAAAAAGCACACCTTAGTTCAAAATTTAGGATGAAGGGGAAATCATGGGTCCAAGGAAGATTTTCATCAAAACACAACAATACTCCATAAATATAACCATAAATAATAATAATCAATCATAATAAACCATAATTAAACAATGGAAATCGTTTGGAAGAAGACCTATGACAACATTGAAACCCTAGGTTTTTGGAAGTCTTAAAACATAGTTTGAAGGGGCTTCTTGGACGATAGCTACCCAAGAATGAAAATAATACATACCTTAGCTAGATTTCCACAATAAATTTGATAAGAAAGGCTGGTTATTGAACCCGTAGCTTGACCTTGCTCTTCAATGTAGTGTTAGAGAGAGAATATTTTGAGAGGGAAGTTGGTTATGTTTGAGTCTTGGGAGTTATGAGGGGTTAAAGAGTTGTTTAATACTTAAAAAGTACATTTATATGTTTAAATAACTAATATACACCGTCCCTAACCTTTAATAGTTAAAATAGGAATTAATTAAAAAGTTTGACACTTGGCCGAATTGAGGCAACTTTTACAGACTCCATCAACGACCCCCCACCTATGGGGCGCGGATGGACCCACGAACCATATTGGTAACTCGTGGGTTGGGTATGTGGATTTACTTTAGGCCTTGGTCCAGGCTTCACTAACGATCCCCCACCTGTGGGGCATGAGTTGGTCCACGAACCTTACTGCATGGTTGTGGTTTCCTTCACAGACCTGGATATTTCGGGGAGTTTGGGGAAGAATAAGTCTTGACTCATGACCCCCACCTACTGGGCGTGAGTCCACCTACGAGGAGTGGGTTCCCATTTCGTGAGTCAACCTGTTTTGATAGATTTTTTGGGCAGTGCATTGGCCCTGCTCAAGGAACCTTGGGGGTCCTTGGGGGGGATGCCTTGACGTTTAGGCACTAGCACCTTAGTACTAACTTAGGGAAGTTATTTTAGGACTCAAATCTTCATGTTAATCCTTTTTAGGCTACTAGTTTATATGTTAGGCTGTATCTTAGGTCATTACATTTCCGGGATGTTACAGTCCTTGGGGAGGACCAAAGGGACTGTCAAAAATGCAGTTTGGACCAAAGCATAGGGCACCCACAAACTATGAGTGGACCAATGCCCCGTAGGTGGTGGTCGTGGGTCGAGTCTGAGCCTCCACTTCGTTCTCCATCTCTTTGATCCATTCCACAAATGTACAGGACGAGGCGTGAACCCACCCACTGTCGGTGGGTGGGGTTTCGTGAGTGTCACCTGTAGTTTAGCTAATTAGTTTTAGTTAGAGTTAAGGGATGGGTTTAGGGTTAATTAGTTAACTAGCTAGGGTCGTTTAATACTAATTAATACTATCTATAAATACCTAATATATCCTAAAACTAACTCAATTAAATCATTCATTCAATACCCAAAAACAAAACTATTTCCCTCTCAAAATATTCTCTCTTTAAGACTCCATTGAAGAGCAAGAACAAGGTCAAGCTTCGGGTTCAAGTTTCAACCTCTTCACTCCAATTTCGTGAGGAAAACATCAACTTAGGTATGGTAATATTGATCCATGGAGTTCTTTCCTCCATGGAGCCCTTAAACTCTCCAATTTGAAACTAGGAAAAATCTTCAAAGACCTAGGGTTTTCTTTTAATCATGGATTCTTTCTCAAATGATTTTCAAACGTTTAATTAACATATGTTATGGATTAATTACTGTGGGTGAATTTGTAGTAAGGTCAATTGTATTGAATTGTTCTTGTTATAATGTGGTTTCTTGATCATATTATTGTTCATGTTCAATGTAATAACCCTAGATTGAAAGGGGGAATGTGATCTTTGATCTAATATGGGTAATACATGAGGTTTATGCCAAATTGTGAGTTACATGTATATGCACTATATGAACATGATTATAACCTTATTATTGTGTTAATTGAAAGTTCATTTTCATAAAAACATCTTGATCATGATGTGAAGGTTCTTCTCACTATGTTAGGGTTCTAAGGTTGAAAGTCCATTCTCATGTAATGAACCTATGAGTTGTTATTATGAATTGTGTTGGATGCAGGGTAAGATACTACTTCATGCTTGTAAATTCAATTCAAGACTAAACATGTAATTGTGGGAAGTAATGCTTAGACCGAGTGGATAATGAATATGAGATGGAAATACCCCTGCTAGAGAGGACGGATTTCTATAGTGTATTTCATGAGATGGAAGCTCCCCTGCTAGAAAGGGCGGGTTTCTAGTGGCAATCTTTGTATCCCATAACTATGTGCCCTCATAGGTCTTTATCTAGTGAATCCACCTATAAGCTATACACTTCGTTGTACCTTAGGCATGTAGGTCACCACTTTTCGGTGTGGGGCATGACTCCGGATTCCATGTCTAGCTCACATGGTCTATGTCGATTAAGGCTTATTCCCAAAGTGATAATGAAGTTAAAGTATTAATTTTGTTTACTTACCATAGGTAGGATTATTAGGTCTTACGTATGCATGGCACAAGTAGACTTTGAGAGTATTCATGGTGGGGTCCTATTATGATGTGATGACTTATACATTGGTTATGATTATGATACATGCTTTTATTCCAATTTTCATAATGACTCTCAAACTTTACAAAGATGCATAATTTTCAACTAAAGTATCCCTTTTGGCATGTTTTCATGATTTTGTGCATGACTATCATACTTAGTACATTAATTGTGCTAACCCATATTTCTTTTATTTTTCTATTAAGTATAGGTTCCGGCGTGTGAGGTGATTGTCCCTTCTTATTCAAGCTTGGGTTGACTACTCTTCAAGCTTGTGGTATGTCCTCATGGGTTTGAGGACAAGAGCTTTCATTGTTATTTCCTTTTCTTTGTTGTACTAGACATTTTTCATATTCTCTGTTGTAAGGGCTATGACCTTATTGATTTGAGATTCTGATTGTAGTAGATGGCCTAATGAGACTATGTCTAGATTTCCGCTTTACTTTATAATGATTTTCTTTAAGACTTAAAATTGAGTTTTACTCTTTATTATTCTATACTTATGTGATGAGGATAATATAAGTAGCTTACTTGGGGCTTTTCGAGGTTCCATGTGCCATGTTACGTCTAGGGGGTACCATTGGGTCATAACAGTATGAGAGTTAAAACTAGGAGAAGATGAAAGGTTTTGAAATTTTAAATTGTTTGGCCTTTAAAACCTTTCAGTTCTCGACACCTTCGGCGGAGTAAGTCGTCCTCTACGAACCACTCGGCGATGCTCTTAGTGGCAATTTACCTCGCTGAGTTTTACAGGACTCCCAACAATTTAGGGGTTCAAACGGCGGACAAAATCGAAGTCACTGACCTGTTCGGTGTATCACTGATTAGGTATATAGCCCCCGTGTTTTAAAGAGTTCCCCTTCAAGCTTGGTGGTTCCAATGGCTATCCAAGTCGGGGCTTGCCAACCTGTTCGGCGTGTCGCCAACGGAAATTTGGCTCGCCAATCTACTCATTTTCCAACACTTTTCACTTTTCAACCTGCACAATCAACACCCGTTATTCAGAAACAACAATTAAAACACCAAAAGATTGGGTTGACTCCTAAGAAGCACCTTAGTTAATGTTGTGGCATGATGGAAATACCAATTCAAGCTTCATTGTTGGGGTTGACTGTTGTGTCACTAGGCAACCCCCCTTTTTGTCTTGGATTCAATTGGGTCTAGATTTGACCCATTTGCATTTCGAGATGCTTAATAGAGACTGAGTGAAATGTCACCGTCTGATTGAGAGTTGAGAGATCCTTCTTCATCTCTTTTAACACCTTGTCTGACCCTTCAACTTTGTTGAGAATGCGTGATAGCATATCTTCTGTACAGCCACCCTATGGTTATTTGGGCTTTTGACACTCATGGGGAGAGACGTATATATCCTTATCCCCTTCTCTTTCTTTCTAAGTGGCATTACGATCACACCAATCTCTATCATGGTCTCTCCAACCCTCATCTCTATTCCAAACCGGATTTCCACTTGGCCTTGGATTGTTTGCATAATAACCTCCTCCTTGATTGGCTAGATATTTCACTTACTCATTGTACAATACTTCAAATTTTTCTTGATCGGGGTTTAGTCCACCAACACCCACAACATAAACACTCTTTGCACCAACACCCATGACATTTTTAGCCAAGATATCTAGTTGGGTCATTATTTGGGCCATGTTTTGGTCTCTCTTGATCTTTTTCGATCTTTTCTTTTGTCATTCTAAATGTGAGAGGATACACTTGATCGTCACGAGTGTACCAACCTATATTTATCTTGGTCATGCAATCAAGGAGTTAGGACGCTACTTCATAGGGTTGTTGCATTATACGACTAGGAAAAAGTTGATTAACAATTCCTTTGTTCATCGAGCCGAGACTCCTATAGAAGTATTACAACAGAACATCATTTGGAAGTCCAGGAGTTGGGCACTGAAGCATCAGCTTCTTAAATCTCAACCACGTTTCATGGATTAACTTACCTTCCAAGCATTTGAAACCTTGGATGCTATCTCTAAGTTTCATCATTTTCTATGGGGGAAAAATCTCACTTGGAATGCTATGGTCAGCTCATCCTAAGAGGTGATGGACTCCTTCGGTAACTGAGATAACCATTTAATAGCTTCACCCAGCAAAGAGAATGGAAACAAGCTAAGACAAACTGATTATTGTGATATGCTCTTAAATGAAAATGGACCACAAAGGTCCCAAAGTTTCGAATATGCTAATGGGGATCCTCGTGAGCCAGCCCCCAAAATAATCCTTTCAATTGTAAGAGCTGAAGCATTGTGCTAGTGATGTGAAAAGTAGTGTTCCCTTCAGCCAGAAGTAGATGAATTGCACCAACACCACCTAATTGGATTGGGTCATTCACATCATTAAGGTTTCCAATATAGTCTTGGTGACCTACTTGGCTACCATTACTCCCTTTTACGCTAATCTCTTCCTCTGTTCAACACAAACAACACAATACAAAACTAAAGTAAGTCAATTCAACTACACGCAAAAAGATCATAATTCAACTTTAATAAAAGAATTTCAAACAATACAACTCCCCGACAGTGGTGCCATTTTGATTAAAATAAATGTCTCAAGCACACCTCATCCAATTTGAGCTGTAAACAATTGTTAATCAGTATAAAACTCAACGAAGAGTTGGGGTGTAACCCACAGAGAGCGGTATGTGTTTAAAATTCAATAAAGAAGTACCAATGCGATCTAATCAGTTATAGGAATAAAAATTATCGAGAACCTACAAATAAATCTAAAGAGGTGACAACGAATGTCAGATAAGGGGTTTATGTTGGCAATGAACAGGCTGAAACAACAATGAAAACAGGGGAGAAATAACAATATAGAGAGGAATTCTTGTGATGTGATAGTTTATAAGCTAATTATATATATGGTTAATTGAAATCTGAAAATGAGTTACTGAAACACTGTGGGTAGGCTGGACTTTAAGTGTAATAGCTTTCGCTTGAACAACTATTACGGTTCAACTGATTTTTTCGAACATCCACAAGCTTAACAAGATATTCAGCCCACAACCTTAATACATCCACTCTCGAACTACATGGGTAGGACTAGATTCAAGATTCACTATGCCCAGTTGAACACATATTAATATAATACCCACAAATCATTAATCAAGAGATTTGGTTCCAAAACCCCTTTCTCAAGCAAGCTAAGAACTCAAAATTCGAATTGCATTTACAACTACAATTCATAGATAAAAACTCAGTTAATGATTAAACCCACATTAAAACAACAATTTCATTATCAAACAACAATACCCATAAGATTATTAAACAAATAAACAGATGATCACCCCCCAAGAATTGGGGTTTTAGATACACATCATAAAAATAGAGAAACAGTTACCAAATGTATTAGCCATCAACTGGGTAAGAGTCTCCAAGCCTCGACAATGCTTTCTAAAGGTTAAATTTAAAGACCCACTTTCGAATCCTCCAAAATTCTACAATTAGGACTTAAAAACTAAGAGAAAACTCCAAGTCTAGATTGAAACTGTAATATCTGGGATAGAACTCTGGAATTCTCCTTAAAATCCAATTTAAAGTTTCCTTAAATTTGGCCTAAAAAGCCATTAGCTGAGGTATGTCGGGCTTTCTGAGTGCTTTGGTGATCCACCTTTGTTCTCTTCTATCGCCATTTGCATTGGTTCTCAGCATCCTCAAGTCATGTAACTTTGGGCGATCCATTTTGTTATCGTGGAACTGATTGGTGATTCGCCGACTGCCCATTTTTGTCGCCAACTTAGTTTCTTCACTCAGGGTTGGCATACTGGAACTTTAGGCGGCTTAAGAGCCACTCGGCGGTTCCCCAAGTGGTGTTGGCAATCACAAGGATTGCTTTTCTCCACTTGTTCAGCTTGTTTAACCCCTTTTTGCATATTAGTGTCCTTGCTTTGCTCCTTAGTATACATACATGAAAATCAAGGCATTAACATCAATTTATAGCATAAATTAGGAATTTCAGGACACTAAAACTATAAAAACAGAGCCCTAAATAAGTCTAAATCTCAAACTCTTCATTGGGAAGCGCCACCGCTTAGACCACACTTCTGATGTTGATGAGGCTCGTAGATTGAAGAAGGAGCGCCAGCATCTTAAGTAGCCCAGTGGGAGTCCATCATTGAATAGGAGACGAGACAATAGCGGACCCGTAAGATAAATGTTGGCTCATCTGGCATTTCGTGCACTACTGATGGTGCTGTCATACTTGGTGAGGGAGCTACTAATGGTACCCCTAGTGTTTGTCCAGTGGGTTACGGGAAATCAGACCCACTAGCTTATTAAGGGGTCTTTGGCGCATTTGCGCCACAAGTTTGCTTCACCCTAAGCTTTACTTTTTATTTTCGTGCATTGAGGGCAATTGCACCTTATTTTGTTGGGGTAGGGTAAATGTATTTTGAGTGATAGGTTAAAGTCTGAGTAACCCAACTCAGAATCCTCCTTTGGGGTTTTCTTGTCGGTGTTCTTTTTTGCCAAGGGGCTGTTTACATTTATATTGAACCGGCATGTTTAGGCTTCTATTTGAAGAAGTAAGTAGAAGAAGGAAAACATGATGGCATAAATATCATGAAATAGGCCCATTTGATGTAGTCGAATGATAATCAGCCCTGTTGTTATCACGAAACCTCGGTGCTGGCGGATGCTAAACTCTTTCTACATTTTCGACTAGATTACCACCATGAACCTGAGCAAGCACATTAATAACACCTGGAGGCAGCAATTCTACTGCATCTCCAAGATCATCTGTAATTGGATTATTTTGGACCCGTTAATTATTATTTTTTTCTCAAAGTTTTACTCAACTCTGGATCGTAGGGGCTCAGTGGTTCGCCTAGACTCTGTGTAATTGACTTACACTAGAGTAGAAACCTATAGAAAATAAACAAAAGAAAAAGATAAAATCAGGAAATACTTGACTAAAGTTCAACAATGTACTTGAACTTAATCTAAAAGACAAATTCCCCGGCAGCGGCGCAAAAATTTGATACGCTCAAATTACACCTCCCTAAAGAATTATTAGCAATCGTTGTCAAATAAAGAACCCAACTTGTGGGTTAGGGTTGATCCCGCAAGGAAAATGGTTTAGACTTAAACTTAACTCACTATTATATCCGTTTAGTCAGATTATTTCCAAGGAAAGGAAATAGGGGAAATTTGTAACTAAGTAATAGATTTGAATGCTTGACTAACAAGTAAACTAAATCTAAACTTTGCATTATTAATATGAAAAATAAACTAGGGTATGTGTGTTCCCCACAATTTCTTAACGCAGTAATCCTAACAATAGTAATCCTTTCCTAGTGTTTTACATGAAAAGTTGGTAAATTAGGTATCCCTAAGTGATTGGTCCTCCAAGTAGGGAATTTCACCATGCAACTTGGTCCGGCTACGGGTGTATGTTTTACTAACCCTTACCTTTTACCCTAGATTAGTCATCATATCAATGTATGACTTAGTATTCACCCTCACTCCAATTGACATTAGACTATTAGATAGCAT
Source organism: Solanum oplocense x Solanum tuberosum (assembly GCA_029582345.1). Lineage (NCBI taxonomy): Eukaryota > Viridiplantae > Streptophyta > Magnoliopsida > Solanales > Solanaceae > Solanum > Solanum oplocense x Solanum tuberosum. The sequence continues at coordinate 32,936 of JAJONT010028537.1, read as the reverse complement.
CCACTAAATATATGGTGTTTAATCCTTTTCTCATTCAGAACCTCCTTGGTCCGGCAAGTAGAAATGAGGCGAGTTCTAACATTTTCAACCATTAAAAAGACTTTAAGCAAAAGGATTATCAATACATGCATAAACACTGTCCAAGAATTATTTAATTACTATTCATACTTTGTTAATTTCTCATGGTTTCCACAACCCTAGTTATGGTTTTATTTACTCATGCTTGAAAATTCACAATTCATAATGATGTAGAAAGAATTCATGAACTTACAAGTAGAATAGATGAAACCTGAAATCTTGAATTGAATTTCAAAGTGTAAATTGGAATAAACGAAATCCGGAAACCTAATTTCTAAGAGTTCGCAAATTAATTCTTAAAGAACAAAAACTAAGAGTTTACAACAATTTTTAACCCATAAAAATGACATTTATAACTCCTATTTATAGAAAACAAATACTAACTTAAACAAGAAACAAAATAAGGAAATAAACTTCTGGAACACGGTTTCTGTCGACGCATAGACCTACGATCCGTAGGTCACCGTCCGTGGCTTCATACATAGAAGATGAAATCAAGTACTATATATTCGACTTTTATACCTCCAATGTCAGATGTGCAGGACTGCCTGTGGGTCCACCTACGGTCCATCTTTGCTTTGTGGTTCAACACGTGGTTAAACTTCCATGATCTTCAACCTACGCTTGCCTCCCTACGGTTCATGCATTGGACTACGGTCCGTCCTCTAAGTCTATAGTTTGAGTTTTAAAACACAACTTCCAGACCAGGACATACGACTGCCCATCCATGGCCCGTCACTTCATCTACTGTCCACGGTTGGCTTTGTTGGTGGCCACTTCTACACTTTTCAGCTCGCATCTTCATCAACTGCATCCAAGCCTATTTATTGCGAGAATACACAAAATATTATTTGTAATACAAAATAGCCTAAGAAATACACAAAATGTAAGTGAAACACACCAAAAACATTGTAAACTTGTGGTATATCAACACCCTCAACTTGAACTTGTTGTTTGTCCTCAAACAACGCACTAACACTTGAAACGATACTTATGTACAAGCAAACATATAAACTCAAGCAATCACATGTTTTTTCAATCACTTCCTTCCCTTAGTGCAAATCTTTTCATATAGACTCAACAAGCTAACTCATGTGGATCAAAACATGACATAGATCGACCAGTAGATACCACAATATACACTTTTCACAATCAACAAGGTACCAACTGTAACAGCCCAGAAATTAGTAGGCTAAACTAGAGTTTAACGTGAGAGTTTGATTCATGAATGTGACTCCCCGTACTTAAAAATAAAGGTTTCCCTGTTAGAATGTCAAGGTACAACCCCTCAAGGACCCAACCATTGGCCCTTGAGGAGGACACCTAGAGGCTATTTGAGCAGTGACCAATGGCAAGACCCACACCTTGTTGGTGGGTCCACGCCATGTGGTGAGCCCATAGGTGGGAACCTTGGTGACTGCCTGAGGTAGTGACCCATGAGACCAGGACCCACGCCTCGTGTATGGGTCCACAATCCGTGGGTGGTGAGTGGTTGGTCATGGCCCAAGTTGCCAACTCTCAGTCACCAAACCATGCCCAACCAGTACGGGCCGTGGGTCAAACCACCTCCTGTGGCCGGGGAATTGTTTTTAGGGTTAAGTTTAGGGGCACTTTGGAGTTTTCCGGTTTTAATCAATATTAAGCGGTGTCACTTTAGACAAATTAGGACCACCTATATAATGAGTTTAGACTCCATCCAACTCATTATTCTAAAAACCAAAAACTTCATCCTCTCCAAATATTCTCTCTCTATAACTTCAAGGAAGAAGAAGAAGGAAGTTGGAGTTAGGGTTCAAGGAACAAGGTTTTCTAGTCAAATATTTTGTACATTGTTGATTAAGGTATGGTAGTCCTTCACCCATGGATAGCCTTCATCCATGGAGTCCCTTCAAATCAAAATTTCAAAACTAGAAATCCCAAAACTTAAGGTTTTATTCCAAACTCATGGATTCCTTAAAAAATCATTGATGATGTTTGAATTATATGATATTATGTATAAATTGATGATTTCATATGGTTTTATGTTGAATTCCCCATATTTACCAATTATGATCTTGAGATGTGGGTTTGTTGATGAAAGAAGAGTATTATGAGATTATGCATGTAGTGATATGATTATTTTAATTATGATTATATCCATGTCTAATGTAGGGAATTCTAGATGCGTTGATTGAATATGATCTTTGATCCTTGAAAGGTAAAGTATGAGAATTATAAATGATTATGAGATTTATGTATAGGATTTAAGAACACTTTGAGAGTAAAGTGATTATGATTATGATCTTGTTGTGTGTTGTTGAAAGGATATTCTCATTTACACACCTATGTATAAATTTGATATGATGAGAATGGTCTTCTCACAATATGAAGATTCTAAGGTTGAAAGGCTATTCTCTCACCTGTTGAATTTTTATGTAGACATGGAGGGTTAAAGGTTATTCTAACGCATGATCTAAGAGCTATCCTATGAATTATGTTTGATTGAGTGTCAGGAAATTCTTCCATGAATATGAACTTAAGTAAAGACTTAATATGCATTCCATGTGAATTAATGCTTAGCACTGAGTGGATATTGTATATGAGATGGAAGCTTTTACATTAGTTGAGTCCGACTTTCAATGGAATCATTTTACACTAGGTGAGTTCGAGTTACCAAAGTATGTCACATGAGTTGGAAGCCTTCTACCCTAGTTGAGTCCAGGTTTCTAGTACAAATGTAACGACCCATAAAATGAATAAAGTGAAACTAGAGCCTAACGACTTTGTGTTGAGTTTGTAATGAGGTTTTATGTTGTGTAATGTTGTCCCGAGCCTTGTTTAATGGAGTTTAGTGAGTCAACATCAAGGTATGTGATAGACTCCGTAGTTGAAAGACCCTTTTAATGTTGGTTGAGGGTTGCAAGGGCATGTGCCAAGCCAAGGGGGCAAGGCCTAAGCAAATGGCCAAGGCTGCCCAACCTTGGCCAAGCACTGTCTCATGAATACGGCCACTTTCATGGCTAGTGGACTTGACCACAGACCGTGAAGTGGTCCATGAAGGTCACTTAGTGGCATGGGAGGCAAGGTATTCTGGCCAAGCCACTGCCTCAACTCCACGAGCCACTTCACGGCCTGTGGTCTTGACCACGGTCTATAGTGATGGTCGTGGAGATGCCTTAGCATTGAGAGATTGGATTGCCAAGAGATCACACTACCGAGGGACCACATTCACCACCATGGGCCGTGGTCCCTCTTCGCAAGCCATGATGTTGGGCATGGTCCCTGACGGGGCAGCCCAAATTTAGGGGTTTTAAGTAATTTCCCTTTTATTAATTATTAAGTGGAGTCAATTTTAAATGGTTTATATCATTAGTATATATTACTTAAAGTCTTTTAACAAGTAATTTACTCTATTATTCAAAAGGCCCAAATCAAAACCCCAAAGTTCTCGCTCTCTCTTAATATTTCTTTCTCAAACTCAAGGAAGAAGAAGAGAAAGTTGGAGCTAGGGTTTGGATTCAAGGTGTTTTCTTCATTAAATTTCTTGGGGAATCTTATTAAAGATACGGTGATCCTTCATCTAGGGTTGTCTTTCACCCTAGAGTGAATTTCAAATACGTTTCAAAGTTTTGAATGTTCGTGAAAAACCTAGGGTTTTATTCAATCTCATTGGTTCATTCTCCAAATGATTTCAAATGGTTTCAAATGGCATATATTGATTTTATTGATTTTTACTTGATGATTTATGATGAAAATACTCTATGAAACCATGATTTCTCTCAATTCCTAAATTGTGGCTTTATGAAGTGAGTGTGTTGATTATGAAAACTTACAAATGGAAATTGTCTAAATTACTTTGGGTTATTGAATTGTATCATTATCTACGCCTAATTATGATGAATTAAGGATTTGTGAATATAGCCTTGAGATGGCTAGTTGTGGCATAATTACATGATAAAGTAGTATTGTGTTTGAATTATTGATCCACTTGAAAGGAGGATGTGTTTACTTACTATAATTTTCTAAGTTTTGATTAATGATCTGACTTAGGTAATTTCTAGGCTAAAACTAATGAAAACCAGTAGTTTAGGGCTAAAATGAGGTAGTTTAGGGGTCCAACGAAAAAGGAAAAGACAAAAAGACCGCTGACTTAAACTACTAACATGGCTGACCACGGCCACCTTCACGGACTATGAAAGGGACCATGGACCGTGAAGTGGGTCATGGTATTCACTTGGTGACTACTGAGTAGAGGGTGTGTCTCACGAGCCTTACAACGACCCGTGTGAGGGACCACAGACCATGAAGGTCCTCGTTGTCCTCACTTTGGCTAAGGTCTGGTGCCTCAAGATTTATGGGGCTGCTGGTTAGGTTTCACGAACGCCCCCATGACACGTCTTCAGGACCATGGACCTTGAAGGTCCCCGTGGTCCTTACTTGGGCGAGGGGTGTTTGAGGGCTAGTCTAGGGAGGCTACTTCCTAGACGTCACAATCTCCACCAAGGCCCGTCGTCAAGGCCACGGATTGTGAAGGTGCCCGTGGTCTGACGTCCAGGCCTGGTAACTTCCAAGTCATGAACACGAGTAGGTCAATGGACCGTGGACCCTATCAAGGTCCGTGAACCCTGCCGTGGTTCACTTCTTCAGGTAGTTTTCTGCAAAAATTTTCTAGATCTGGTTTTTGAGGTGTTACATTCTCGTATGTGTTCAAAGGTTTTAAAGAAGAAGTTAGCTTGAATTGACCATGATTTATGACTTATGTTTTATAACTTCTTCATATGATGTTTTAGTTTGGTCAATTGCATGTTTTGAAATGAAATTTCCCTTTTAGCACGATTTAAATGTTTTATGAATGGCTATCATACTTGGTACATTTTTTTGTAATTATGCATACTCTTTCCTACCTTTTCCCCAAATGTAGGGTCTGACCCAAATGTAGGGTTTGATATTCAGGGTGCTCAGTTTCGTGGCTAGTGGGTTATTTGATTGATTCTCGAGCTTTGGTGAGTCCTCATGCTTCGAGTATGTTGTTTATTGTTTTCACTTTCATTCATGTATTTTCTCTTATGGACATGATGTTTAGGTTAGGCCCAATTTCATTCTATCGTATTAGATGACTATGTTGAGACAAGAGTCTAGACTTCCGCTTTTCATTTTATAAAATGTTTTGGACTGGGACTATTATTTTACCCTTATTGTTCCATTTCTTATGTTATGAGAATTAAGTGGCTTGTATGGAATCCTTCGGCGTTCTATACGCCATGTTACATCTAGGAAGTACCCCTGATAGGTTCTTTCCCCTTGAGATGAGGGAAGCTAAGGTGCTTGAGTTCATTAAAATTCGAAAAGGGAGTATGAGTGTGAAAGAGTATGATCTAAAGTTCAATCAATTGTCCAAGTATGCTCCAACAATGGTTGTCAATTCAAGGGCCAAAAAGAGTATGTTCGTTTCAAGTGTGTCTGAAATGGTGGTTAAAGAGTGCCGAACCACAATGCTCATTCATGATATGGACATTTCTCATCTCATGGTACATGCACAACAAATTGAGGAGGAGAAACTCAAGGAAAAGTCTAAAGAGGTAAAAAGGGCTAAAACTGGAGATGTTATCTTTTCGCATGCACGGTCCGGTGGGCAAGATCGTTCTGAATTCCGACTAAGGTTTTTCGATCAAGGTTCCTCCAATGCTCCTCCTAAGTTCAACAAAGATAGGGTGTCTAACCCTAAGCCTCAAGGAGGGAATAGTAGTGGATCTTCATTTCCTATGTGTAATTGCACTAAGTGTGGAAGAAAGCACGATGGTAAGTGTCAGGCCTAGATGGATGGTTGTTATGGTTGTGGGAAAAGTGGTCACAAAATGACGGATTGCCCAATGCTTGCGGCTAAAGAAATAGAGGGCAAGCAAGCTACTCCTAGTGGTTCGGAATCCAATGCTCCCAAGAAAAACCGATTCTATGCTCTCCAAACTTGAGGTGAACAAGAGGATTTTCCGGATGTGGTTACCGATATGTTGAAAGTTTTCTAGCCGGATGTATATGCTTTACTTGATTCCGGTGGTAATTTGTCTTTTGTGACGCCATATGTAGCTATGAGGTTTGATGTGCTCCCCAATGTGTTGCTAGAACCTTTTTCTTTCTCTACTCCTATTGGTGATTCTTGGTACTCAGACTTCCCACTTATTAACATGCACAACCCAAAACTACACACACCCATCCATTTAACACATTCAACTTTCACATTCAGTTACCACTAATATCAGTCAAATACAAACAACCTCCACAATTGACAAGTACACAACAAACCCACAATCCCACATAAAAATAATCACACAGTGTTACTCAAGACTTCACAGAATAGACACTCAAATTCCATGAAATGGATAATTTTACTCATCAACAATCTCCAATCCTTCATCTACCATGTTCATACATCCCCATTCTACCCAATGAGCACATAAGATCAAACAATTCAGCAATTTCTACTCAAGACATAGAAATATCCATTGAAAAGCAGCATACACCACTTCCCCTACTACAAATCACACCCACAACCCCCACAAAACAGAAACATCAAACATCATTGATAATACCTTGAATGTTGTAGTCGAGTAGAATCGGCAGAGAAAAAGGTGCAATTACCTTCGCGTTATGGATTGATGCTTGAAAAATTGCAAGGGGAGAATGGGAGGTAGAAAATCGCTATTTGGGGACAAAAGTAGGGATTTTGGGGACGAAAATTTGGGGTCAAAAGGGACTTGGGTCAAGTGTTTTGAATGAAAATGGGTAAGACCTGTCTTTCTTAATGAAGATCAAATGTACTTACCTAGTAGCGCGACGTGGATCCATTACGGAGTGTTCTGCCTCGCGAAATGAGTTTAACTTCCAGAGAAACAAAATTTTGTGCCACCCTCCGCGGTGTGCCTCCATTATAGCGATCCTTTATTTTTGACGAAAAAAATTTATTCTCATCGAATTCAAAATTGTTAGCCTATTAGGGAGTGTTCTGCCTCACCCTGGAAAATCAATTCCTGGTGAGCAAAAATTGTCACCTTTCTCCGCGACACGTTATGAGTCCCCAATCCTATTCCCTGCACATTTTCTGCACAACACCAATTAGTGTAAGCACAATGGGTTGCCTCCCATCCAGCGCCTTAGTTTTGGTCGGGGAACGACTCATTCTTTTGTATTTTCCTGATATATCATATTTTTTATACTAATTCCTATGAAATGAAATAACAAAAAGGAAACCCAGAAATCCTATCTATTACAAAGGGTCACGGGTTGCCTCTCATGTAGCGCCTGATTTAACGTCACGGCATGACCCATCACATGACTCACTCATCATTCAAGTCGAGCAATTCTTGCTCACGATCAATGTCATTCCCGAGGTAGTGTTTCACTCTATGCTCATTTACAAGAAAAATGGAGCTCTTATCCTTTTTTCTTAGCTCCAAAGCTCCATGTTGGGTCATTCTCACCACCCCAAATGGCCCACTCCACTTAGACCGAAGTTTTCCAGGGAACACCTGTAGTATTGAATTGAATAGTAACACCAATTGTCAGGCTTAAAGGTGCGTGACACAATATGCTTGTCATGCCACTTCTTAGTCTTCTCTTTGTATAGCTTGGCATTTTCGTATCGGTGGAGCCTGACCTCCTCTATCTCATGAAGCAGTGTTATTTTTTTCTTGCCCGCTAATTCAGGGTCTAGATTCAACTTCTTTATAGCCCAATATACATGATGCTCCAATTTAGCTGGAAGGTTACATGCTTTCCAAAATACCATTTGATAAGGAGAAGTCCCTATCGGTGTATTGCATGCAGTCATGTATGCCCACAAAACATCATCTAACTTGTCAGCCTAATCCTTCCTTTGTGCAGTCACAGTCTTCTACAAAATTTGCTTCACTTCCCTATTGAACACTTCCACTTGACCGCTAGTCGGAGGATGATAGGTTGTGGCTACCTTGTGTCGCACTCCACATTTTGCCAGCAAATTTCGCACTAAAATATTTATGAAATGCTTACCTCCATCACTTATCACGGCCTTTGGAGTTCTGAACTTGGTGAAGATGTTCTTCCGAATGAACTTTACCACCACCTTTACGTCATTAGTAGGTAAAGCAATAGCCTCAACCCACTTAGTCACATATTCCACCGCCTCAAGTATGTACATTGGGAAAGGTCCCATGAAGTCTATCCCCCATACATCAAAGATCTCTACTTATAAGATGTTACTTAATGACATCTCATGCCTTTTAGAAATAGTGCCTATTCTCTGGCATTGATCACAACCCTTCACAAAAATCGTAGCATCTTTAAATAAAGTAGGCCAAAAGAAACCGGATTCCAATACCTTATGCGTTGTGCACTCGCCTCCATGGTGCCCACACTATGGAGAAGAGTGACAACTCTCCTGTACTTGCATCGCTTCCTTCTCTGCTATACACCTTCGTACCACCTGGTTAAGTCCCTGTTTGAATAAGAAAGGCTCATCGCACATATAGAACCGAGCCTCATGTTTCAGCTTTTGCCTCTGATGTGTTGAAGCCCTAGGTGGAAATATCCTTTACTCTCCAGCTTTTTCCTGTTCCTATTAATTTCCAAATCAAACTCTTGGATGAGTAATATCCATGCAATCAACCTCGGCTTTACGTCCTTCTTGTTGCATAAATACCTTATTGCAGCATGGTCAGTGTACACAATAACCTTGGTGCCCACCAAGTAAGATCGAAACCTATGGAAAAAAAATACTAGCGCACACATCTCCTTTTCTGTGAAAATGTAGTTCGATTGTGCTGCATCCAGAGTCTTACTAGCATAGTAGATGGAGTGAAACATCTTATCCTTACGTTGGCCAAGGACTGCACCCACCGTTGTATCGCTTGCATCACACATGATCTCGAAAGGTAGCTCCTAATTCGGAGCAATCAAAATAGGCGCTTCAGTCAACATTTTCTTTAGTAGATCCAATGCATGCGAACAATGTTCATCAAAGTCAAATTTCACCTCCTTTTCTAATAAACTACACATGGGGCTCACAGTCTAAGAAAATTCCTTGATTAATCTTTTATAAAACTTGACATGTCCAAGAAAACTTTGGACTCCCTTCAAAGTGATGGGTGGTGGCAATTCTCAATGACCTCCACCATAGCTCTATCAACTTCCAGCCCATTTCTTGAGATTTTGGCCCTAGTACAATCTCTTCTCTAACCAAGAAGTGGTACTTTTCCCAATTCAACACCAGACTCGTCTCTTCACACCTTGAAAGGACCCTGTCAGTATTAGTCAAACAAAGGTCAAAAGACTCACCAAACACAGAGAAGTCTTCTATGAACACCTCTACAAAATCCTCCACCATATCGTGGAAGATTGCCATCATGCATCTTTGGAATGTAGCATATGCATTGTATAATCCTAATGACATACATTTGAACGCATAGGTGCCATACAGACAAGTGAAGGTTGTCTTTTTCTGATCCTCTAGTGCAATGACTATCAGATTGTAGCCTAAGTAGCCATCCAAGAAGCAATAATATTTTTTAACTTTCAGTGTGTCCAATATATGATCGATGAACGACACATGATAATGGTCCTTCCTAGTGGAATCATTCAAGTTTCTATATTCCATGAAGATACATCACTGTAATACTGTCTGTGTAGGGATCATATCATTCTTCTCATTCATCACCACTGTCATACCACCCTACTTGGGCACACATTGTACCGAACTCACCCATTTGCTATCAGATATGGGTTACACTATCCCTGTATCTAGCCACTTGATCACCTCGTTCCTTACCACATCCTTCATGATTGGGTTAAGTCTACGTTAGTGTTGTGCACTTGGTTTGTGCCCTTTGTCCATGTAAATCTTGTGCATACACAACGTTGGACTTATCCCGTGAATGTCGAACATGTCCCAGCCTAAAGCTGCTTTTCTCTTCCTCAGTATACTAACTGCTGCTTTAACTTGTGGTTCAAACAAATCTGCAGACAAAATCATAGGTAAGGTCTTATATTCACCCAAAAATGCATAACTTAGGTGAGTTGCCAATGTTTTTAGCTCCAGCTTGGGTGGTTCTTCAATGGATGGTTTGGGTGGAGGACCCAACATCCTATTCAACGGCTTCCAGTGATCTCTTGATATGCCCACAATTGAGACATCCATAAACTATACCATCTCTTGTGCTTTAGCATACCCATAAATATCATCCCCCACTAACACACGCTCCGGAGGGTCCTTGGATGCAATATAATGAGTTGCTGCTTCAAGATTTATGAATGTTACAACAGACAACACATCATACACAGCTGGTAGTTTCAACGCCTTGTAGACTTCAAACACTTCCACTTTGTCATGCGCCCGCATAGTCAATTGATTGGCTGCTACATCTATCATAGTACACCCTGTGAACAAGAAAGGTCTTCCCAAGAGGAAAGGAACCTCAGGATTTGGCTCAAAATTTAGCACCACAAAATCTATCGGGAATATCAATGATCCCAACTTAACCAAGACATCCTCCACAACGCCCTCTGGTCTAGCCACTGACAGGTCTGCCAACTGCAAAATAATGGTGGTAAGTTTAGGACTACCCAGCCCCATCTTTTATATATTGTTGTTGGAATCATGTTTATATTCGCCCCGAGGTCACAAAACCCTCGCGCATGGATGCTCTGCCCTATGGTGATCTGAACTGTAAAGCTGACCGGATCTTTCAGTTTGGTGGGTAACTTATTCTGGATTCTGGAGCTGCACTCTTCAGTAAGTGCCACAGTTTCATATTAAGTTAACCTCCTCTTATTTTCCACGGTCTCCTTCACATACTTCGCATACCTAGGTGTACCCTGCAACTCATCTACCAAAGGCAAGTTAATATGAAGTTGCTTTAAAAGAAATAGGAACTTACCAAAACATTTGTCCTCATTTTGTTTTTTATACTTCTAAAAAAATGGTTGATGTGGTTTTACAATTGGTTGCATTCTTGATTCTTGTGTAACTGTTTCACTTCCTTTGGGTTCACCCTCTTTACCTGCAGAATCAACACTTTGCTTCTTCGGAAACAAATCCTCCAACTGCAACCCACTACGCGTACATACCGCATTTACCTATGTGTGATTTGGATCAGTATTTCCCTTCAACCCTCCTTGAGGTCGCGTGTTTTGAGCAGTACTAAATCGCCTAAATTATTTCTCTTGGTTTTGAGTTGCTAGCTAATTATTTCTTACATCAACATCTAGTTGAGCTTGATCAGCCATAATAATCTTCAGCATTTCCTCAATGCTCCTGCTATTTTGTTGATTACTGGGCTGCTTTTGTTTGCCCTGTTGTTGATAACCATGCGCATTCCCTTGGGGTCTCTATTGGTTCTGACCTTGCGCCTTGTTTTGATTTCCTCCCAAGAAATGTTTGGATGAGTTCACTAACTAGGATTATAGGACTTACCGTAGTTCTGATGACCTCCTCCCCACTGTGCATTACCTACAAAATTGATAGAATCTGGGTTTGCTCGATATACCTCGGCATTGTGGTCTCCACCTCCAAAAATCTCACATCATGTAGGTAGTTGTTTTACTGCATTTACCTGAGCTTGCTGCTATCCTAGCGATAGGTTACTAAAGTGTTTCATCATGTTTTGCATAACAACAATTTGTACAGTTAACGCTTTTACTGGATCTACTTCCAACATTCCAGCAGTCTTTTGTACTACCGATTTGGCTCCTCCTCCATTCCACTCGGGGTTACATTGTGAAATCCTCTACAGCAGGGTGAACAACTCAGCATATGTCTTTTCCAAAGCCTGGCCACCTGCAGCTGAGTCAAGTAAAATTTTGGTGTTAGATTCCTACCCTTCAATGGATGTGTGGACCAACACCTCGTGAGCCTGATGATGGTGCGGACAACTCAATAACATCGATTTAAACTTGTCCCAAGCCTGGTACAACTGTTCTCCTCCTTTTTGTCGGAAGCTCAATATGTCTCTCCCTAACTTAGTTGTTTTTCCAGATGGGATTAACCTTTTCAGGAACTTGTCACGACCCAGACTGTCGTGATTGGCACCCATACTAACCCTCCAGTGGGAGAACCATCACTACAGCCAAACTAAGCAGCCATAACAAAGACACTACGCATTTAAAGTTATGGAATCAGGTTCAAATGCATAAATTATATAGAGTTCCCATAAACTCCAAAGGTTTAAATAAACTAGCAAAACTAATGTGGAAGAACAACCCCTAGAATGGGAAAGTCAATGTACCAAAACATCTAAAGTTTAACAAGTCTAAGAAAATGGGTACAACCTAATTAAACATACAAAAGTCCTAATGTACTAGACTAAGTCCGAAATGGGGACATAAATGAAAGAAAACTCATGGCAGCCCGGAAAAACTGGCTCACCCTTGAATTTGATTGATCACTGATCTTCTAGATGAGGTCTGTTAGTAGCCGCTTGAAGATGCCCTGTACTCAACAAAGAAAGAGCAAGTGTAGTATCAGTACACAACCACAGTGTACTGGTAGGATCACGCGGCTATCCCACTAAGTGCAACATTCATAAGCCTTTAAAACATATTAATAACATGCATGCACCGAACATATACAATATCAACATTATTTACGAACAACATACAATTTCACAATTCTCAAGACATATAGTTATGTCAAGTCAATGGTCCTCTCATGGAACCCACACCCAAATTGTTAGTGTACCAGTACATGGTACCCGTTCCAATGTTAGTGTGTCGGATCGTGATACCCGTTACAATGTTTATGCTGGTACATGGCAACCGATCCCAGTTAGTGTGTCGGAACGCAACACCGATCCATTAAACAAGCCACAATCACACTCATATGTATATTCTCATAATCATACAATCAAGTCATGATTCATTGCATTCAATTACCCATCTATTCTTATGTACGATTAGTATGAGAAATAATGTAACATTCGCATACATCTATGTATCATAATGAAGCAGTAACAAACATATATCACACAACATGAAATCACAACCATCACCTACCTCGAACTAAGCCTGAATCCTCGGTTTATTCTTACCCTTCCGGATTCGTTCCGCTTGTTCTTGGTCTACAAACAATCAATTCAATCTGAGGATCAATAATTAAGGTCTAATTTACCCGGATTACAACTAACCTATTAACCCTCAACCAAACCCTTGATCCCAATATCCAAATTAGGGCTTTTTCCACCATCCAAACAGTTCCAAAACCCTTCCCCAACGATAATCACCCAAGAAACTAAGTTCTACTGATCGAAAAATGGATTCGGGTAGTGAAAACCTTACCTTTAGACTCAAGAATGGTGGAAAACTATCAATAAAACACCCAGGGTTGTTCCTTAGCTCTCAAAGTCGAAACTTGTTGAATAAAATGTTTTTAGGGCTTATTTCAAACTTTAAGTCACATATGTCGCGCCATAGCGGTCCTCACCCCACTGCAGCGACCCTGCCCTGGCGACGCAAATCTCGCCATAACGGCCCGCTTGGAATAGAGAGTTAATTAAAGAATTTCCAAACCCCCATTTCACAACACGCCTTCATCCAACGACACTAAAAAAATACCCGTTCATGCTAGGATCATTTTCGGGAGTTCTACTCACCTAAATTCAATTCCGTAAAGTCATACGGGTTCCTTAATGTCTTAGCTATCTACTCATATGATCAAATTCACAATTAGACCTCCCATTTGTTACGAGATTTCACTAGATCTCACTGACTCCGATTTCGTTAAAATCTGGACTAGGTAGGGAAATTTCCAGATACTACCAAAAAGTTTTTCGGTCCAAAATTTTTCCCCGTTGGATTTTCTATAACGACAAAAAATGGTCTTAACAATAGATAACAATTTACCCATCACTTGTTCCCGAGTGACAAACTACGAAAACAACCTAAAGCAAGAGTGGATTAGTATCTGAATCGATGAACAACTGGGGATATTTGTCTCGCATGACCTTCTCAGTCTTCCAAGTGGCTTCCTCAACCGGACGTTGCTTCCATTGAACTTTCACGGACTTAATCTCTTTGGTCCTCAGCTTCCAGACATCACGATCAAGAATTGTAATTAGTTTTTCCTCATACTGAAGGTCCTTGTCTAACACAACTGAGTCACACTTCATTATATAATCCCCGTCACCATGATATCTCCTCAACATGGACACATGAATACCAGATGACTCCCGATAATTTAGGAGGTAAAGCCAATCAATAAGCATCCTATCCCGCCCATTCAAGGATTTCAAATGGACTAATGTATCGGGGACTAAGCCTACCCTTCTTGCCAAATTTCGTCACCCCTTTCATGGGTGATACCTTAAGAAGAACGTTTTCAGCAATCTGAAATGACATGTCCCTTACCTTACAATCTGCATACTTCTTTTGTCTACTTTGGGCTACTACATGCTTAGGTTGAATGCTTCGTACTTTCTCTTGAGCATCCTTCACCAAGTGAACCCCTAAAGGTTTCACATCTCCAGCCTCAAACCATCCTATGGGTGATCCACATCCTCTCCCATAGAGTGCCTCAAATGCCACCATATGAATGTTGGAGTGGTAACTATTATTGTAAGAGAACTCGCACAATGGTAGGAACTTATCCCAATGACCTCCAAAGTCAATCACACATGCCCTCAATATGTCCTGCAACACTTGAATGGTCCTATCTATCTGTCTGTTCGTCTGCGGATGGAAGGTTGTGCTAAAGATGAGTTGAGTACCCAATTCTTCATTCAATTTTCCCCAAAACTTTGATGTGAACTGCCTAGCTCAGTCTAAGATAATAGAGAGAGGCACCCCGTGCATCCTTACTATATATTTTACATACACCTTAGCCAACTGCTAATCATTCTAGTTGGTTTTGACTGGAATAAAATGCGATGACTTAGTCAATCTGTTAACACCTACCCAAATTGAATCATACTTTCCCAATGTCTTAGGAAGACATACCACGATATCCTTATGGCTATTCTTTTCCACTTCCATTCGGGAATTGGCATACTCTAAAGCAAACCTGCAGGCCTCTGATGCTCATATTTTACTTGTTGGCAATTTTGACACTTAGCCACAAAATCTGCTATATCTTTCTTCATGCCCGACCACCAATAGAGTCACTTCAAGTCTCGGTACTTCTTAGTTACACCAGGATGATGGAATACCTCGAACCATGGGATTCTGTCAATAGATTCTGAATTAAGTCGCCCACTCTAGGAACACAAATCCAACCTTTAAAACTGAGCACACCTTTCGCATCAAGAGTGGTCTCTTGTGCCTTACCAATAATAGTCTTCTTTCTAAGCTCATTAAAATTTTCATCCTTAAACTGTTTGGCCTTGATCTCCTCAAAGAATGTGGCCCTTACCTCAATGCTAGCTAACACCTCACATTTCTCCAAGATGCCCAACTACATGAACATAGACTCCAAATGTGGAATTTCTTTAGCCAGAGGTCGCTAGGATATACCCAAGCAAGATAAACTACCCATTCTCGCCACCTTTCGACTTAGTGCGTCTGCCACTACATTAGCCTTTCTCGGATGATGTTGGATGGTCACATCATAATCCTTGAGTAACTCCATCCACCTTCGTTGTATCAAATTAAGATCATTTTGAGTGAATACATGCTATAGACTACGGTGGTTCATAAATACCTCACACTTAACACTCTAAAGGTATTATGGCTAGATCTTAAGAGCAAACACTAGCGCTGCCAACTCTAAATCATGTGTTGGATAATTTCTCTCATGCACCTTCAACTGCTGCGATGCATAAGCTATAACATTCTTTTCCTGCATTAATACAACACCCAAACCCAATTGTGAAGCATCACAATAAACTATAAAGTCCTTACCTTCAACCGGTAGTGCTAGAATAGGTGTAGTGGTCAAACGAGTCTTGAGCTTTTGAAATCTCTCCTCACATTTTTCTATCCATTTAAAAGGTACCTCATTTTTTGTGAAATTTGTCAGATGTGCAGAAATAGATGCAAAGTTTTTGACAAACCGACGATAGTAGCTAGCGAACCCCACAAAACTCCTAATTTTTGTGAAAGAACTTGGTCGAACCCAATTCTTAACTGCTTCAATCTTTTGGGGATCTATCATTACCCCTTCCTTTGAAACTACATGCCCCAAAAAGGTAACCAAAGTCAACAAAAGTTCACTCTTAGAAAATTTCGCATACAACTTTTGGTTTCCAAGAATACACAGAACAATACAAAGATGGTTGGCATGCTCTTCCTCACTTTTCGAATAAACCAAGATGTCATCAATGAACACTATCAAAAATGAATCAAGGAAGGGTTTAAACACACCATTCATCAAACTCATGAAAGTTGCAGGTGTATTTGCCCACCCAAACGACATAACTAGGAACTCGTAGTGCACATAGCGGGTTCTAAATGCCGTATTGGCCACATCCTGAGGCCTAATCTTTATTGATGGTAACCAGACCTTAGATAAATCTTTGAGAAAATGGATGCACCTTGTAGTTGGTCAAACCGATCATCTATCTTAGGCAATGGGTACTTGTTTTGAATGGTGACCCTATTCAAGTGACAATAGTCTATGCACATCCTCATGCTACCATACTTTTTCTTAACAAACAATACAGGGGCACCCCACGGGGAAGCACTAGGATGAATGAATCCTTTATCAACAAGTTCTTGGATTTAAGCCTTAAGCTCTCTTAATTTTGCTGGAGCCATGCGATATGGAGGGATAGAAATGGGGTGGGTACCAGGTTCTAAATCAATGCAGAAATCTATATCCCTATCCGAAGGCATACCAGGCAAATCAGAAGGGAACACTTCTCTAAATTATGATACCATAAGAATAGACTCAATGGAGGGAGACTCAACCTCAACATGCCGAATATGAGAAAAATTAGCCAAACAACCCTGCCCCGCCAGTTTCCTTTGCCCGAATAGAGGATATGATCTTAGCTGGCTTAGGCTTGTACACCCCTTCACACTCTAACTTTTCCCTACTGGGGATTTCTAGAGTCACAAATTTAGTATTACAATTTAACACAACATAGTAGTGGGACAACCAAGTCATGCCTAAGATTATATCGAAGTCAGTCATATCCAAAATCACCAAATAAGCCCAAGTTTGAAGAACCATAAACAACATAGTACAAGCACGATAGACATGGGTGACTATGACAGACTCTCCAACTGGGTAGAAACATGGATGGGGGCATCAAGTATATCACAATTCATATTAAATTATGAGGCAAATCGCACGGACATATTAGAATAAGTAGAATAGGATAAAAGAACACATTAACCATCCTATCACAGATAAGAATAGTACCTATGATCACTACGTCAGACGCCTCTGCCTCGATCTTGCCTGAAAAGGCATAACACTGAGCCCTGTCATCATGACGGGTAACTTTCCTGCCTAGCTGCATTGTACCTCTGCCTGCATTACCATTTCCCCTACCTCCATGGCCTTACTGATTTCCTCCTGACCTACTTTGTGGATGCCCAAGTACCACTGCTCTACTCTGTTGCTGCGTGGAATCCATCATTCGTGGGTGGGGATAATCTCTCCTTATATGCCCAGGTTCTCCACAGTTATAACAAGTACGATCAAAAGATAGCCTGCTACCTTCATATGGTGCGGCTCCCTAGCTATCCCGAATCAAATTCTGAGGTGGAGTTTCACAGTAATTACCTGTAGAAACGGTCATAGCGGACTGAATTGGCTGGGCTACAAGTGTCAGCCTCCCTGAACCTCTGTAGAAAGAACCCTGAAAGTTGCCTGAAATCTTGTCTTTCTTAGCCAATGTCTTGCTCTGACCGTCTGGCCTCACCTCCCTCTACTTTCTTCACAAAATATGTTACCTCATTGTACCTTTTTCCTGTAGAGGTCATATGAGCAGACAATACTTGCAATTTAGAATTTAGTCCCTTAACATATATGCAGATCCTCTCTTCCTCAGTAGTCACCAACTGTGTAGCATATCTAGACAATGCATTGAACTTGGCTTCATAAGCAGCCACAGTCATACCACCATGCTCCAAAGCCATGAACTCATCCTTCTTACAATCTCTCAAAGTTTGGGGCACATACTTTTCCAAGAACAGAGCATGAAACTGGGTCCATGTGAGTTGGGATAAAATTGAAGATCTGCATTCCACATAAGCTCTTTGCCACTGCTTAGTCTCACCCTAAAGTTGAAAGGTCACAAACTCCATGCCATGTTGATGGACAATTCCCAACTTATTAAGCCTCTCATAACAATCTAGGATGAACTCATATGCGTCCTTACTCCCGGAAACATGGAACACAGGCGTTTTCAACTTTAAGAACTTAGTCAACATATCATGCTCATTACCAGTCATAACATGACCCAACAAAGGACGGAAGAAAGCATCATTAGCTACAGTTCCACACACATTGGGGATAGTGAAATCAATAAGGGGATTGGCGGGGGATTGAGTTGCTTGAACAGAGGTAAGCACTCCAAGACCAACCAATCCTTTCAAGAATGACATAATCTGTTGAGTTAACACTGGTCTAAGGGAGGAATACATGTAGTCTTAGACAACACCTCTTCTTCTTGTTCAACATTCTCTTCATTCTCAACCTCCACATTCTCCTCTACCTCTTCATGATGCGTATGAGGGGCCTCATTTCTGGGAGCATTCTCAATTGGTGCTCCATCCATACCTTCCTCAGCCTCTCCCCCTTGCTCTTCATCTACCTCTGCCTCGACTGCGACCTCTTGCTGCGGATTCCTAGCTGGTACATTGACGGGAGCTACGGACCTGATGCCGTTGAACCTAGTGTTAACCATATGCGGACAGAAGAGTGAAGGAGGTTAGATGCATACCAATTGGAACCAAGTTATAGCACGAAGGAGTCAATAGAAAATAGATAGATTTCCTAAAGTCCTATAGCATCTCGAAGAAAAGTACATACGTCTATGTACCGTTCCACAAGACTCTACTAGACTTGTTTTGATACAATGAGATAAACGAACCTAGGGATCTTATACCAACTTTGTCACAATCTAGACCATCGTTATTAGCACCCACACTAACACTCAAGTGGGAGAACCATTACTACAACCCAACTAAGCAGCCTTAACCAAGATAGGCATTTCAAGTTACGGAAGCATGTTTAAATGCAAAAATTATATAGAGTTCCTATAAACTCCAAAGGTTTAAATAAACTATCCAAACAAATGCGGAAGAACAACCCGTAGAACCTGAAAGTAAATGGACCATAACATCTAAAGTTCAACAAGTCAAAGAAAATGAGTACAACCCAATTAAACATAAGAAAGTCCTAATGTACTAGACTAAGTCCGAATTGGGGACATAAACGAAAGAGAACTCATGGAAGCTCGAAAGAACTAGCTCACCCTTGAATTTGATTGATCACTGATCTTCTAGACGAGGTCTGTCAGTAGCCGCTTGAAGATGCCCTGTGCACAACAAAGAAAGAGTAAGTGCAGTATCAGTACAGAACCACAGTGTACTGGTAGGATCACGCTACTATCCCACTAAGTACGACATACATAAGCCTTTACCACATAATAATAACATGCAAAAACCAAACATATACAATATCAACATCATTTACGAACAACATACAATTTCACAATTCTCAAGATATATACAGTTATGTCAAGTCAATGGTCCTCTCATGGAACCCACACCCAAATTGTTAGTGTACCGGTACCTGGTACCCGTTCTAATGTTAGTGTGTCGGATCATGACTTTTGTTCCAATGTTTATGTCGGTACTGGCAACCGATCCCAGTTAGTGTGTCGAAACGCAACACCCGATCCATTCAACAAGCCACAATCACAATCACATGTGTATTCTCATAATCATACAATCAAGTCATGATTTATGACATTCAATTATTCGTCAATTATCATTTACGATTAGTATGATCAATCATGTAACATTCGCGTACATCGATCAATGTATCATAATGAAGCAAGAACAAACATATATCACACAACATGAAATCACAACCATCACCTACCTCGAAGTAAGCTTGAATCCTTCTAAGAAGCTCGATTCTTCCCCTTCCGGATTCGTTCCGCTTGTTCTTGGTCTACAAACAGTCAATTCAATAAGAGGATCAATAATTAAGGTCTAATTTACCCAGATTACAACTAACCAATTAACCGTAGACCAAACCCTTGCTCCCAATATCCAAGTTAGGGCTTTTCCCACCATCCAAAAAGTTCCAAAACCGTTCCCCAATGATAATCACCCAAGAAACTAAATTAAATGGATCATAAAATGGATTTGGGTAGTGAAAACCTTACCTTTAGCATCAAGAATGGTGGAGAACTGTTAAGAATACATGGGGTGGCTCCTTAGCTCTCAAAGTTGAAACTTGCTGAATAAAACATTTTTGGGGTTTATTTCTTACTTTAAGTTGTGTTTGTCCTGCAACAGCGTCCCCAACTTGGCGGCATAAATCCCACCATAGTGGCTTGCACGGATCAGAGAGCTAAATAGAGAATTTCCAAACATTGATTTCACAACCCACCTTTATCCCACGACACTCAAAATATACTGGTTCATGCTAGGATCATTTTTGGGAGTTCTACTCGGCTTGAATTCAATTATGCAAAGTCATACGGGTTCCTTACCATCTTACCTATCTACTCATATGATCAAATTCACAATTAGACTCCCATTTGTTACAAGATTTCCCTAGACCGCACTGACCCCGATTTTGTCTAAATCTGGACTAGGTTGGGAAATTTCTAGATACTACCAAAAAGTTTTTCGGTCCAAAAATTTTCCCCGTTGGCTTTTCTATAACGACGGAAACCGGTCGTTATAGAATATCCGTGCAAGATCATCCCACGATGTTATGGAGTTCGTGGGCTCAAAATTTAACCATCTTTTTGCTTCCCATAGAAGAGAAAATGGAAATAAGGTGAGCCTCATGTAATCTGAGTTCACTCCAGTTGGAGTGTAAATGTCACTGATTTCGAGGAAATTCTGGATATGAACTTGTGGATCCCCGTGCGATAAGCCAGTGAACTGTCCATTGGTGTGCAACAGTTGCACCATGCTCTGCTTCAGTTCAAATCTTCCATTAGCTTCAGGTTTTTGAATGCATGAAGTAACATTGGTGGTATGTGGGATTGCCACGTCTCTCACTTTCATCTCAGCCATCACTACAGGTTCTTCTTGTTCCACTCTTGCTACTTGTGTTACTAGTTCACTAGAAACAAGAGGGACTGGGTAAGTGAGTCATCTTCTCCTTCTCCGGTAATGAAAAAATCTTTTTGATTTAGCTAGAGGCTCCACCAAGTCCTGGTCTATAACGACCCTCTTAGTCGTTTTATGAATTTTGACCATTATTTTTATATTAACCATTTTTAGTAGCTTTTATAAATAATTTATGACTTATAAGAATGAGTGACATGATTTTAGATTTAATAAAGGATTATTTTGTAGTTAATAATAATGAAAAAAAATAGAAAGGGATAAATATAAATAAATAAATAAATAATAATAATAATAAAATAAATAAGCGCAAAAGGCCTAAAATGTTGATAGTCAGCGATGAAAAAAGAAGTTAAAAAGAACGAACAGAGGAAAAAATATTACCCAGTAGAGGAAAAACAAAGAAAGGGAGAAAAAGGTAGGAAAAAAAAGGAGAAAATTGGTATTTTCATCCCAAAGCGTCAAGGTAATTGTTCTCATCCTTTCTATTAAACTTTAATGTTATTAGGAGCAGATTTTTAGGTTAAAGACGTGTATATTTTATGCTAAATTAAGAAAATATAGGTCTAGGGTTCTTAGAATAAAATCTTGATTTGGGGGTCGAATAACGATGTTTTAGCTGAAATTTTGCATGTGAGTTTATTTTATCATGGGTAAGTATAATATGAAAGAAAATTTCAGATTCAAATTTTAGGGCTCGGGATGACTTTTTAACTAGATTTTCGAGCTAAAACTAAATATAGTAATATGGGTGTCATTAGATTCGTATTCTTATGAGGATTATATATTTGATAGATTGAAAGAACTTTGAAGCTTTATGAAAGGGAAAGACTCAAGTCCGAAGTAATAGCTTGATTATTTGAGGCAAGTGGATTTATAAACCCTTGTTAAGTGCATAGAATCATATATTTCCTTGTGGTATGTGTTGGGGAGTAATGGAACTTGATGAAGGGTTGACTTGTCCATATTGAATAATTCTAATGATGAAAAAGGAGTAATAAAAGGCAATGTGAGTAATTATTGGTATGTAACGTATATATAATGGTTTGAAAAGCTTATTGATTCATTGTTGATGTTATATCACGATTGTGTTGTTGTGAAAATGTCCATCTTCTCATTATTTGTGTGAACATATCATTTGCATTGGCTCTGAGACATGGTTGTGATAACTGTTATGTGATAAGAGGATGTACTATTTCGAGGGACGTGTCATGCGCCGCGACTGATATAACATATCGAGGGACATATCACGCGCCGCAATGGATACTATATATCGAGGGATATATCGCGCGCTGCAATGGATGCATGAACAAATATGTTCCCCATGGGTCCTGGACTATGATACAGCGAGCATATATCGTTAGGTCAGACATGCATCACTTTACTTGACATTGCATTTCATTGTATTTCACAACTTTATTAATGGTGAACTTGATATTGTATGTTGCTGATCTTGTGAGTTCCTTCCTGTGGAACTTGTGACTGATGAATATTGAGCCTGTTGTTGAAGAATTAAATTGTTAGAGTGTTGTTGTTGAGATGTGTGCTTTGTAAATTTTGAACTGTTAGGTTGGGCTAGTTTTATTTAGGTTGTAGTAGTGGAAGATCGGTTGGTGTGTAAAGGAGTACCCGCATTCTATTCTCTTAGCTTGTGTTTATAGGTTTACTTGTTGAGTACCGTATGGTTTGGTGGTGAGTCTACGATTTGGACCTTATTTAGGGCTTTATTTTAATGAATTTAGTGCCCTCACATGCATATTTTGTCTCAATAACTGATGTAAATACTTGAATTTCAGGTATTTGAACTTAGGGACAAAGCATGGACACTATGGAGCAAAACGGAATAAGGCAGCCTAAAGAACAAAGAAAAAAAGGCTTGAGGATCGCCTAAACCAATATGCGAGTCCCCGAATGGCCTTAGTCTCGCCGAATGTTCCAGTGTACCAAGCCTTGAAGGACAAAATCAAATAGGCGATAGAAAGGAGCAGTCGGCGAGTCACCGAACTGTTCCGCGAGGTAGTGCTATATCACCCAAAGTTACAAAGCTTGAAGTTGCTGAAGGATAATGCAGAAAGGCGATGAACTAGACCAAAGGGTAGATCGCCGAGTGGATCGGTTTTCCCGACTAACTGCGCCGAGTAATCCTTCGCAGCACACTTTTTGACAACTATAAATACATATTTGAATTTTTAGTTTAGTATCAAGTTTTACATTTTAGAAGCCAGTTTTTAGAGTTACTCAATTTGTTAGAACTTAATTTTTGGAGACAATTTTCCTTAGCTTTTGAAGATTCGAAGACTTCCAATTCCAAGAAATTAGAAGTGGGTGTTGAAGATTCTTCATCGTTGACTTGTTTCAAGTGAATATAAATCGGACCCAGTTGATTATCAGGCAACTTGGTATCGATTTCTTCCCTTTTACTATCTCTATCTAAAATCTCAATTCTTTGGGTGTGATTTTGTGAATATGGGTTGAATTTACTGTTGGGTGTTGCTAATTGATTGTTTATTCATTGTTTAAAAGTGATTTCGTTCAGTAGTTGTGTTTGAATTAAATGGGGTTGTAGTTGCAAATACAATTTTATCTTCATGTTTTTTACTTGCTCGAGAGAGATGTTTTATAACCAAAACTACTGAATCGATAGTCTGTGATTATTGGGTTGTCATGGGTTCAGCTCGAGAGAGTGAATCCTAAACCCTCTCCCACATATTCAGCTCGAGAGAGTGAATGGACTAAGGAGAAGGTTGTACTTCATTGCCGCTTATCAGTGTTCGAGAGAAACCGATTTGGTTCGAGGTAAATTGTTCGAGAGAAAATTTACCCCACTAAAAGTCTAGCCTAGTTAATAATTTGCAGCGAGTTACTATCAATAACATTTGCCCGACTATGTATTTTAGCCCATATTCCTTTCACATCCTAAGAATCCCGTCTCCATATTTGCATTTTCCCTTTAGTTGCAATTTTAGTTGATAATTTCTTACAAAACCCTCTTTGATAATTGACACTTGTGTCACCTTCTTAATTTATCATGTTTTTACTCGTTAATGTCTATAGCTATAATTAACTTGAACAAATATTTTCTTTTCTTTTGATTCTCAATTACAAACCGCTCCCTGTGGGAACGATCCCAACCCTTGGTTGGGTTATATACCTATTGAACGACCGTGGATGCTTAGTATTGGATGAAGCACCCAGATATGTCATCTCATTTGGTACTCACCCCTTGCTTCTATGATTTTTGTAGGTTACGAGCCTAGATTTTGTGATACATTCAATTCTCTTATTTTCCGAGGCTTCTTGGAGATTTGTGAGGTAGTTGTTTGTCATCTCAGCTGACCTTCTTACTTAATTTATGATCTTGTTCTATTCTAGAAACAATGTCA
Source organism: Solanum oplocense x Solanum tuberosum (assembly GCA_029582345.1). Taxonomy (NCBI): domain Eukaryota; kingdom Viridiplantae; phylum Streptophyta; class Magnoliopsida; order Solanales; family Solanaceae; genus Solanum; species Solanum oplocense x Solanum tuberosum. The sequence continues at coordinate 8,271 of JAJONT010028537.1, read as the reverse complement.
TTTGAGACTTGTGTTTTTCTTTTGATTCAATTGTAATACTTTAGAGGCTTGTACACGTGACAACCATATTTTTGGGGGGGTTTATTAAGTTGACTAGGTTATCCGCACATACAATTGAGATTTCAATTTGTCTTACTTTTGCATTTTTGTGATATTTGGGTTTTAGGTTGACTTGTGATGGTGGGATAAGACGAGTGTCATCCCGACCATTTTTGGGTCATGAAAAAATGGTATCAGAGCCCCAGTTTCATAGGTCTCACGTGTATATAATCTGAGTCTTAGTAGAGTCTCGAGGATTGGTATGGAGATGTCTGTACTTATCTTTGAGTTGCTATAGTGACATTTAAGAAAAAAATCACTTCTTAGATCTCTATTGTGCGTACTTGGTCCAATTTTTATTCTTATCGCTTCACTCCATTCACTCTCACTTATAGTGATGACTCGTGCGCAGTTTCTCATGTGAGCAGTTGGTGTGTCGTGTATGGCTTGAATGTTAGACCTAGTACTAATGTGGAAATGATGTGTGGTTAGATTTATAATGTTCAGCAATTTGAAAGGATTGAGTAAGGTGATAACTCGATGATGTATTTTAAGGACATTTGAATGACGGCGTTGAATACTGGTTTGAGGGATTTCAGGATTGTATTATCTTTTTTGGGTTAGTTATCCAGCAGAATAGGATTTGCTTGGTTCTATAATTGGAAGCGGAATAATTAAAAGGATGGCTAGATAATGAATATTGTAACTATGGAAAATACGATAAGTAAAGTTCTCATAACATGTATGAGTTTCTTAGTGAGTGATGAGAATTATGTTGGCCAATTGAGGTAAGAATTTCTACTACCATTTTATAGATTGTGTGAATATCAAAGAAGGTCATGATATGACTACTACAACGATACCAATGTTTACCTGGTTAGAGTTATGGAGTGTGTTAGTTTTTCCATCAACCTGATCTAAGAAAGAATGAATATGCTTAGCTAGAGACGAAATGAATTTGATAATGTTTTGCAGTTATTCAATGGATAGAAATGTGTGGGCTATTTGTGTACAATTGTCTCAGTAGGTATGATATGTTCTAGTGGTGGATCTAATAATTTTCTTGCGGTGTGACACTAATGGTATATGGAAACGAATATGTTGATATCAAGTGTGATTACTAACTACTTAAGGAGTCATCAATTGTATCATATGCTCGTATAATGAGATTCGATGTTGCATTCACATTTAAGAAACCAACTAGGTTGTTACTGTAGATATTTGGGGTTAAGCAGTGTGTATATGGAAGACTTTAGTGATGGATCGTTGATACAATATTAATGCATTAAGTTAAGAAGTGTATCCCGAGGGTTCTAAATGAGGATCAGTGATTTCATCTTAAGGTCCAAGAGAATGGATAGCTACCAGAATTACAAGCTTATGGGTAAAGAAAGTCACAAAAAGTATACTTGTGAGAAGGTAATTGAAGATTTTAGTAAGAAAGTGTATATAAGATTGGGTTAGTCCTTTGATTTTGGTTGGTATAACTAGATTTAATGTGTCATATTAATGAAAAGGCTGACTTCGTGGTGATGACAAGAGCTAACTGAACGTGATGGTAAAAAGATTTCGTGATGGATTGTGATTGAGATACAACTATGTAATAAGGATTGCTTGTTAAATGAATTTGTATTGTCATGATGACTTGCAAGTATTTAAGGTTGTGGTTTGATACTATTTGGTGAGTAGCTGGAGAGTATGGAAAGTTATAGGAGGTGCTGATACACTGCATGAATAGAATTGAAAGGAGTTAAAGTCATAAATGGAAATAATCAGTTTAATGTAGTTTAGTCTTTGAAAGAGGAGATTGAGAAAAAAGATATTTACTTTGAGTGCATGGACAAAAGACGTATCTTGAGGTAGTAGAAAATTTAGTTCAGAGATGCGTTGTTTCATCTATTTTTCTCTACTTATGATAAGAGTGTCACAGTTTCATCATATTGGTTTAAAACTATTGGATAATTACTTCTTTTTTGGGTTTTGAGTATGGTTGAATTTTAGCGAAAAATATGATAAGGTCAATGGAGAGGCAATCAATGATAAGCTAAGATATATGAATTCATAAAAATCTTCAAGGTATAACCTAATGTTGATAGATAAAGAGATTTGGTTACATAGTTGGATTCAACATTCAAGTTTTTCATTGTGAGTTTAGGTTTGTGGTGGTGTGTTTTGTCAAGGTATGGATGGGTAAGGTAATAAATGATGATCGCATTGAGCATGAAGCATTTGGAAGGACTTGAAAATAATTTGAGTAGTAAATTTGGTTACTTTTGTTTGTTATACCTAATGGGGGTTTCACGTAATGTTTTGGTTTAGAGGATAAGGTAAAAATATCATGGGTTGTTGGTCAAAGGATATGATTGGTAAGAAAGTCAGCAAAAGGAAAAAGAGTCTACTGTATTGAAGAGTTCAATGTGTTTAAAATTTGTGTCATGGGAAGAATTTAAGAAATGTGAAGGAATAAGACCTCTCATATAGACCCTAGGTTCTAAGTTGAAGGATGTATGGATTTTCATATATAAGTTTTAATATGGCTATAGTTGTGAATTGGTTCGGTATAGACTTACTAAGAATTTATACACAATTTTTATGAAGATTGGGTTTTGGTGTGGGTGAAATATAGTGAGGTGTGTAAGATTATGTGTTGTTATGTGTAGCTAAATTGTTCAGATTATGGTACGTGACTTATGGATACACAACAATATGGACCTACAGTTATACTTGGTTATTGATGATTTTGGGGGATTAAAACTACTATTTTTATAAGACAACATCGACTGTTATGATGTGTTACATAGGCATTTGATGGTGACTAGAGGTTATGAGCTTATAGTATACAAAATTATTGGCGTGACCAAGGATTTCTTTGAGTTTCGGCATGGGTACACGATGGTAAGAATGGTAGTTGAAAAATGGTTTATGAAAGTTCGCGTGAAGTTGACATTGGGTGCGATTCAAATATTGTGCCTCGATGGGAAAGTATTTTTTATTTGAAATTAGTGATATCAGTCTTGGGTGTGACTCATATCTATCATGTAATGCTTAAATGGAAAGAGAGAGAGAGAGAGTCATATTTTGAAATTCATAGAGGCTACAATGTGTTTGCTAAGAAGACTTTGATACTAGTGACAATTTGAGAGTAAGGTTAATGGTCGAAGTGGTTATGATGTTCTGTTAGTGTTACGAGTGTTGGTATTCGTAGAGTACTGTGAGAAGTATGTGGAGTTTGATGAATTGAGTATGTGTACGATTGTAATGGGGACTACAGTGGTTGATTCTGGGTGGCTAAAAATCATGGAGATGGAGTTAGATGAATGAAAATGTTTGATATAGGAACTATGGAATGACTATCTCATGTAATTCAACCTTGGTTCCGTACATTTTTATGTGACCACCTACTTCGGTTCGAACATGATTTGAAGTATGATTCATTGCATATATCCACGTGTGTTTCTATATCTATGGGTCAATTCCTAGTGGTGGATCGGATGTACCGATCCTCATATATCCTTTTGATAGGGTAGGATCCTTGGACAAACTTGGTCATTTCAGGTATGATACAATTGGTGTTGTTTGAGATAGGTGAACTATACCAGTAGTTCTACACGCACAACTTTGTTTATGAGAATTTATAGGAGAGCTATCATGAATATTTATAGTTGTCCGACAGACTTAAGATTTATCTGATCATTGAGTTCACATTTTGATTATGTGTGATTGAGTGTGGGGAACACTGGATCTAGTTGTATCGTTCTTATTTGTTGTCTACAATCACGAGTACTAATCTAGCATTTTTATAGTATTATTAGAGGTTTTTTATGCTTGAGTGTACCATTCGCTAGGTGGTTATTCTATAAAAATAAATTGGGGGTTAGAGAAGTTTGATTCTCCCTTGATGAATACCTGGTGTCTAAAGATCAAATTTTGATAACTTAAACTCGTGAAAAGATTATGTTGTGGAAAGGGAATCTTTATAAGATCTGCGATGGTTTGTGCATTATAAGTGTGTGGTAGTTGGTTCATGTTGACTTCTAGTTGTAGCCAGTATTGATTCAGAACATTATCTTGGTTATGTGAGAAAAAATTCGCCATTATGGTTGTGTTATGGTCCAGTGGGTTTTAGTTTAGATTGGGTTCATGATTTAGTCTGTGGCTTGATAATCACTCTTTATTTGTAAATATTTCAAAGTTTGAATCAAAAGTTCGGTTGTTAGTAGTTGATCTTGAAGGAATGGTCTTAAGGAGGAGCTCACTTTAAGAGATGAACACCGACGGGTAGGTCATAACTTCGGCTTTTGCTAACATTTGTTATTCCTCTTTCTCCTTTTTTATGTTCGAGAACGAACCTGATTTTTAGTGGTGAATAATGTAACGACTCTCTTAGTCGTTTTATGAATTTTAACCATTATTTTTATGTCAACCATTCTTAGTAGCTTTTATAAATAATTTATGACTTATAAGAATGAGTGACATGATTTCAGATTTAATAAAGGATTATTTTGATGTTAATAATAATGGGAAAAAAATAGAAAAGGTTAAATAAATAAATAAATAATAATAATAAAAGAAATAAGTGCAAAAAGCCTAAAACGTTGAAAGTCAGCGATGAAAAAAGAAGTTGAAATAACGAACACATGAAAAAATATTACCCAGTAGAGGAAAAACAAAGAAAGGGAGAAAAAGGGAGGAAAAAGGAGGAGAAAAATTGGGATTTTCAGCCCAAAGCGTCAAGGTAATTGTTCTCATTCTTTCTATTAATTTTTTATGTAATTAGGAGCAGATTTTTAGGTTAAAGACGTGTATAATTTATGCTAAATCAAGAAAATATAGGTCTAGGATTTTTAGAATAAAATTTAATTTTGGGGTTGAATAAGGATCCATTTTAGTTGAAATTTTGCATGAGAGTTTATTTTATCATCGATAAGCATAATCTTAAATAAAATTTCAGATTCGAATTTTAGGGCTCGGGATGACTTTTGAACTCGATTTTTGAGCCAAAACTAAATATAGTAATACGGGTGTCATTAGATTTGTCTTCTTATGAGGATTACATATTTGATAGATTGGAAGAAATTTGAAGCTTTATGAAAGGGGAGGACTCAAGTCCGAAGTAATTGCTCAATTATTTGAGGCAAGTGAATTTCTAAACCCTTGTTAAGTGCATAGAATCATGTATTTCCTTGTGGTATGTGTTGGGGAGTAATGGGACTTGGTGAAGGGTTGACTTGTCCTTATTGAATAATTCTAATGATGAAAAAGGGGTGATAAAAGGCAATGTGATTAATTATTGGTGTGTAACGTGTTGAGAATGGTTTGAAAGGCTTATTGATTCATTGGTGATGTTATATCAAGATTGTGTTGTTGTGAATTATGCATTTTTTTGAAAATGGTCATCTCCTCATTATTTGTGTGAACATGTCATTTTCATTGGCTCTGATACATGATTGTGATAAGTTGTATGTGATAAGAGGATGTACCATTTCGAGGGACGTGTCGCGCGCTGCGACGAATACTATATATCAAGGGACATATCACGTGCCACGATGGATACTATATGTCGAGAGACGTATCGTGCGCTGCGATGGATGCATAAATAGATACGTTCCCCATGGGTCCCAGACTGTAAGACAGCGGGTGTGTATCATTAGGTCAGAGATGCATCACTATACTTGACATTGCTTTTCATTGCATTGTACATCTTTATTATTGGTGGACTTGATCTTGTGTGTTGCTGATCTTGTAAGTGCCTTTCTGTGGAACTTGTGTCTGATGAATATTGAGCCTGCTGTTGAAGATATGAAATTGTTATAGTGTTGTTGTTAAGCTGTGTGCTTTGTTAATTGTGAATTGTTAGGTTGGGCTGGTTTTATGCAGGTTGTAGTTGTGGAGGTTCAGTTGGTGTGTAAAGGTGTACCTGCATTCTATTCCCTTAGCTTGTGTTTAAAGGTTTACTTGTTGACCGTGTGGTTTGGTACTCACCCCTTGCTTCTATAATTTTTGTAGGTTACGAGCCTGGATGTTGTGATACTTTCCATCCTCTTATTTTCTAAGGCTTCTTGGAGATTTGTGAGGTAGCTATTTGTCATCTCAGCGGATTTTCTTACTCCTATTTATGATCTTGTTCTATTCTAGAAACAATATCATTTGAGACTTGTGTTTTTCTTTAGAATCAATTGTAATACTTTATAGGCTTGTACACGTGACAACCAGATTTTTGGGGGTTTTATTAAGTTGACTTAGTTATCTGCACTTACGATATTTTGAGATTTGAATTTGTCTTACTCCCCCATTTTTGTGATATTTGGGTTTTAGGCTGATTTGTCTTGGTGGGATAAGACGAGTGTCATCCCGTCCATTTTTGGGTCGTGACATGGTCGTCTTCCAGTTTGAAAATTCAACACAACCTGTCAAATGAGTAGCTAAGATCAAGTTGTCAACACTTGCTTTCTAACTTCAGAAATTACACAAATCAAATACTTTCTAATTCTAAAGTCCCCGGCAGCGACACCAAAAACTTGTTCCGCCCAAACGCATACTCAAGTCTACGTGGTCATTCAAGTATTAAAGTGTCTCTTTTTAAGAGCCGAGTATCGTACCCACATGGACTTAAGATTAAATTTATTCGATCTTTCTAATACATTTGATTCGGAACAAGTGTTATCAAGAACAATGGAGTGAGTATTTCTATAATCTAAAATCTAATTTAAAACTTAACTAATGCGATTCAATTTCAAAAGGGTTTGAACAACGATTCAGTAAAGCCCAAGGCTGCAGCCTAAACCCCGACCCTTTTACACCAAGTTAAGGGTTTAGAAAGTATTTTTCAATTCTTGTACATTCATTTACAATTCAAGTCATTAGATCACTGTTCGAAGAGGAAAATAGCTAGCGTTCCAAAAGTTCTTTGAGTTTCATCGATTTTGCTAGGAACTTTATTCTTCTAGGTATGTAAGACTACTCATACTGATTGATTGAGTTCGTTCTCATGCCCTACATCTATTTTCTATCAGTAAAGAATAATTTAGGGTTACATCTTTAGTTTTGATCATTCTTGAGATGAGTTTCGTTGTTGAGTTCTGAAATTTATATCCCGATTATTGAGTTGTTATATCTTGTATTTAGATTCTTGAGTTGATTATTCATGTCTATTTTCCAATATGAATCTATTGTTGAGTTATTACTAAGTTAGTATTGAATATCCTTTTAAGTAAACATTTTGGTCTTAAATTGATTTTCTCATAAAGAAAAGATGAGTTTTGATGAAGAGTCTTAAACTTGATTTGAGTAAAAGAATAAGGGAACTAAGGCCTCATTTGTGTTGGAAACCTTATGGAAAATACCTTCATAATGAACACTTGTACGGAATTCACTGAAGCTTGTAATTCACCACAAACTCTTATAGTAAATTTCCATTGCTTGAGGCGTGTAGAAAGACATTGTCCTTAAGGATATTTCACCCGGTATAGATGTATCCCCACGATTCAACAAGGTCTTCTAGTGTAAACTAGGAGCCAAAAACTAACAAAGATTCGATAGAAAGAAAACCCAGTATAACAATTTATTAAAAGAACAATTGTTATCTTCTCTTCTCTCCCACAACACAAGTATATGACTTAGATTTATATAGGAAAATCAGTAACCTCTCTGATGTATCAATGGTTGAAATAGTAAACCCCATAAAGGCACTGAATACTATCAATGGATTGAAGGCAATTCATTTCATCAAAAACCGTTGGCAACAACCACATTATGACAGAAAATAATAGCTAATTAAAGGATAATAATAATGGCAACAAAATACAATTTAAGGAGAGAAAATACTTAAGTCATAAAATAATATTCTTTTTCAAGTGTAATAGGAAATAAAATAATTCTTTTTGAGATGTTAGAATCATTTTTCCAACACTCCCCTACATATTTAGAAAATAATTTTAAGGAATAAAATGGAAAGAGTTGTTTTGCTGGGTTGTCACATATGAGTACAATGCATCGAATCTGGTACTCATAGACTAAACCAGAAATGAGATGTTTTGCTGGGTGGGAATAAAACATTGATTTTATTCTAATTGGAATACACACTAAGAGTGTTCTTAACCACTTAGTCTCATCACCAATCAACTCCACAAAATTAACTTTATTTGGTTGATTTTTCATGTTATGGCACCACAAACCAATCGTAGTTCATATTCCAAAATTAACACATCAAGAAACAATATAATTTTCAACAAG
>JAJONT010028536.1:0-28257 GCA_029582345.1 Solanum oplocense x Solanum tuberosum | reverse complement strand
TAAATCAAAACAATAATTAATATATACAGATCATAATAGTTATATCAGGATTAAGAATATAAGTACATTTAATAGTTTAGAGAATATGTTTTTGTCAGCCAGTCTAAAACAACTATCTCTACTCGGTCCCGTTCAATACATACAAAATGCACTAGCACAAGAAGTTGGAACTATACCGTTTCCATAATCAAGATAAAATACATATAATCTTGTGCTACAATCGTACCGATGACATGTCCAATTTCCATCCTAGATTGTGAACAAAAAACTTTATACTTATAAGAATCGATGATTTAATCCTCTGTGTATAAGCTAAAACTCTACACACTAAATCATCTACAATATAAGTAAAAGACACCATAAACGAATATATGATCTATTAAAATTGAGCAAATATTTATTCTATAATAAATATTATTTCTTAACATATGGTTAATAGTATATATCCCAACAATCTACCATTTAGACTTTTAACTATCACAATTGTTATAATGTACTATATCTAAATGCATGGTTAATAGTATATACCCTAACAATCTCCACTTAGATATTTATCTTGAAAATTGTTAGAATACTATGTCTAAACACATGATTAATAGTATATACCCTAACAATCTCCCACTTAGATATTTATCTTGAAAATTGTTAGAATACTATGTCTAAACACATGATTAATAGTATATACCCTAACAATCTCCCACTTAGACTCTTAACTATGCATTTACAACTTTCACAAGCATTCCTTTATTTCTTATCAAAGGAAATTTACCAAGTTATTTTCTCAGGCAATTTTGTCTAGTAGTGCTTTATCATAACAAATCGATTTTGTACTAAATCTTGAGAGAGCTTCTCATGAAACCTTCCAAGAGTGTACTTCTTTTCAGGAGATCTATCATAAAAGTTCTCTCAAGCATACAAAACAAATCAATCTTCGCTATGATTCTCCCACTACGACTAAGCACTACTACATAATCACATGATCTTGAGTTTTAATATTTTCTTCAAAATCTTTTGATATTGAAATATTAACAACTTTTCATGTAGTGTTCTTCAATTTGCTCAACATCACTTCCACTACTTGGGGTAGTAATTTTCTTATGTCTAGTAACGTTTCTCCCACTACTTAAATGCATTAAATGCCATTTTCGACATACCAATTAGCTGTTTTTGAGCGTCTGAATTTACAATTGACTTATTTGTTATTTCTTTGTTCAACTCCTGTAAAACTAGTTTACTTCTAGGAAATGGTTTACTAAATGATCCTTTTCTAGAAATCAGATAGTTGTGTTAACAATTGCCTTATTTTCTTTAGGACACTATAATAAACCTTCTTTCATTCTTTAGGATATCCAATTAACACACACATTCCATTCTTAATTTCAATTTTCTTATTCTCCCACACAGTACATGTGCTTGACAATCCTATATCTAAACATGTCACAGATTAGACTTACGTCAAATCCAACTAGTTCTATAGTTGTTCAAGGTACGGATTTGAAAGAAATTAAATTCAGAATGTGATATGTAGTTATTAGAACCTATCCCAAAAGAAACAAAATAACTAATAATGAGTTAATAATTAATCTTATCATCTTCATAAGAATCTACTTCTTCTCTCTTATACACCAATCTATTATAGAGTGTCTGGTGTAGAAAATTGAAATGCAATTATTCTATAAGATAAGTGACTTATGAGCTCTGCATAGAGGTTTACGTCACTACAATCAGATTTCAGTGACTTTATATATTTTTCATGATGCTATTTTCATGTGTCTTGAATATTTTGATTTATCAAGACATTTAGACTTACAAAACACAAAAAATTATATTCATATCATGAGTAACCTTCTTGAAAACTCAGAATACTCAAATTCACCTCTTGCCCAAGTGCTCATTTATTACACAAATCAGAATAGATTAATTATAACTTATCACTACCTCTTTTTCCTTTTTAAGAGGAAAGGTCTCTTAGTCATTTTCCTTCTAAACAAGACTCATATGTTGGTAGTGACTTCACTTTCAATGAACCGTTATGTCCATTCATTAACCAACCTTGAAATTATATTCAGAATAAATGACTTAGACACTAATGTATAGATAGGTTTCATTCAATTTAAAAGCTATTTTCCCTTATGAGACAGATTAATATAATTCAATTCATGAGAGATAATATTAATAAAAGAATCACGCATCAATATACCATAAGAAATAAAATATTCATCAAACTTAATGATAGGAGAGTGACAAACAAATATATTAAATACTCATCTCTTATCTAGTTAGAAACTGAAAATAATTCCTTCTAACATAAGGTACATGTACAATGCATTCTTTGAATTAATATTTTATCTCTACCAAAAAAGCTTAAGTAGTACTAAGTGCGTGCGTAAAGTCTATTGAGAATATGAGATACAATACATTAAATAGATCATAATATTTCGAATAATCCTAAATAACAAAATTCAGGGCTCATTTATACATATATATTCATGCATCTCGAATAGCCAATCGATGGGATTGGAGAACTACTCTTGCAATACACATCTACAATGACCGATTATTCACTCCATAAATGTATACATACCTAACTCAGATGGAGAGTCTACTATTAGTTTAAGTCAAGTGAAAATCTTCTAGTTACATTGATCCAATCCTATATTACTCGGTGTAGGAGAGTTCATACAGATTATCAAAACTAGACGATTAAATACATAATGACTTGTATCAATTTCATCCAATAGGGAGGAAGTTCTAAGCCAACATATAAAACTAATACTTCACTACTGTTTAATCAAATATGACCAAAAACTCATATAGCGATCCAAAAAAAAATAATTTCTTACTAGGTCGTTCTTATGAATCTAGCAAATTTTAGATCAATCAGAGTTCTTTTTTTTTTTTGAATTCCAAAACTATGATCAATTTGGTTGAAAACTTTATATGGTCAAAATAGAATTTAAAATTTTCTTGTTCAAATTTTTTTTATCGCATGACACATATCATCATTTGTGAAATAGATTCACAAATCAAGAATAAAGAACAAGATTCTAAAAACTATTTACTTTATCTGAATACTATTTTCCAAAAATCAGCATGTTTATGAATGCATTGAATACGAAAATTCAAAACACACCACATAGATATCCATGCATCTTGGACAATAAATTTTAATAAAAAAATAGTTACTCATGCAACATACATATGTGGTGTCAGATATTCACTTCAACAAATTTTGAACAAAAGCTAACTCAGATGGAATGTATAATTTAATTTAAGTCAAATGAATATCATTATCCTTAGATCCATTGATCCAATCAAATATTACTCAGTTTAGGAGAGTCAATACAGAAAATCAAAACTAGAGATCAAACTTTAATGACTTGTATTAATTTCATCTGATAGGGAGGAAGGTCTAAGCCAACACATGAACTTAATACTTCACTAAAACTGAGTCATGAAGACCATAGAAAATAAACTCTATCACCACTATATCATAGTCGAGTAATTTTTTGATAAAATTCATTTTTCAAGATACAAAAATTATCGAAAAAACATCATCTGAATGACCTCAAATTACCAAATCACTGCATAACAATGAGTGTTTTAAATTTGATCATTTCTGATGAACCTACCGAATTTCAGATCAATCAGAGTTCAAAAATAATATTTATCTCCAAAGCTATGATCAAATTCAGATTCAAACGATTTAAGGAAAAATAACCAGATCTACATCCTTATCATATATCAATTCATGTTAACTCATCACGTGTAATCATGTACCACATATAACATAAATAAAACAGATATAAAGAATGACGTTCATACTAAATCACATTTTAATTCCAAAGAACAACATTAAAATCATTTTAACGACCTCGACATCCATATCCACATAGCAATGAGTATTTTTTTACTAGGCCGTTACCAATGAACTTATCAAATTTCAGGTCAATTAGAGTCTATAAAAATATTTATTTCCAAATCTATGACCAAATTCAATTTCAAGTGATTTAAGCATCTTTAGGAATCAAAACCAATATGACATACATTCTTATTATATATCAATTCATGTTAAATCACCATGGGTAACTATATTCCAAATTTAATATAAACATAACTGACCTTATCATATTCAATTCAAATTTTAATCTGAAAACCTATCTAAAACCCATCTAAACGATTTTAAATGGAACCATCAAATTTCAAGTCAACCGGAGATCATAAAATTCATGACCACCTAAACTATGACGAAATTTGAAAATTAATCGTTTTATGCATAGTTAAAGATAAAAAAAAATATATGATTTAAATTTTCATTCTCTTTTAATAATTATCCCATGAGCACGAGGCATACGTTGTGTCCTTTCTTTTATTAAGACACACAACACCTCCTTATATCAAATTGTCCTTTCAATTAATACATCTGAGAATTCAAGATATTATGTTGCTTATTCTGAGTGAAAATATCGATATCTCGTCTCATGAATTAATTAAGCATTACTAGCATATAAAAGTAAATCTTCATTCATGTAAATAAATGTTCACCACCAATATCACTTACGACAATGTATACACATGATACATTGAGGATATTCTAATGTCTCAAATAAATAGATCACTTTCGTAAATTCTATTTATTAATCATAATTCTCAATTAATATATTGTAGTCTCACATATAAAAAAAATCAAGAATTTCAAATAAACAAACCACTTAATGGTAATCATTTATTAATTATAAAATCTTGTTATCTTTTTATGCAAAATTACAAAAACAATGCCCGCATAACAAACTCTTTCTAGTAAAACAGAAATCAAGTAACACTGAACGACGGCACCATCTTTTAAACAAAATTAAAAGACAAAGGATACTATGTACATCCGCCATTAATTTAGTGCCAAACTGATGCCTTTTTCAATAAATAAATATCATAAATAATAATAATATAATAATAATCACAAAATAAGTTTCTTTGTGGAAAATTATTTTGTTATGCCTTATTCGACCGATTACTGTCCAAATCCTTGTACAGCCAATGCATAAGGTATCAAAATTTTAGGGCCAAACACATATACACAGATCCTTAAACTTGTCCTTAAATTTCATTTGGCACTCCAACTCAACCTTGTTCCATTTTAACCCTTTAACTCCAATTTTTATGTTTCATTTTGGCACTTCTAAGTGATGTGGTAGAGTGTGTGCAACACACTTTCTCTAAGAGAGTGAAATAAAAAAATAATAATAAAAGATTAACCCTTCAACTCTATTTTTTTTGTATCATTTAAACACAAAATACTAATTTTATCATTTTTTTATTTCTATATATGCTCTTCAACTGCAATTTTGCATTTTTAGAATCGTCGTTTATCTGAATTATTGTAAAAAAAATCAAATTGACGCATGATCATTGATTTTTTATAAAAAAAGTAACAATTTTTTTTAGAGTTTCTGTACATTATTCTGTGAAAAATAACCGACAAAAGTGTGTAGATTTTCTTTTTAAAACAATTAATTAAATTAAATAACACCACATATTTTTTTTCATATCTAATCTATTTTGACTAACTCAAATAACAGCTTTCTAATTTTTCATCCAACTAAATATGAGTAAAAAAAAACTCATGTTCATTGCTAATTAATAATACTATAAAAAATGTTGAAACTCGATAGATTTCGTTGGGTTATCATTGATTTTCTTAAGAAAGAAAATCGACGCACTTTCATCGGTTATTTTTCACGCAAAAATACAGAGAAACTCTCAAAATGAAATTGTTACTTTTTTTATAAAATAAAATCAATGAACATCCATCAAATTGAATTTTTTACAATAACTAACGGATGACCGACGATTTTTAAAATGCAAAATTGCAGTTGAAGAGCATATATATAAAAACCATTAAATTAGTATTTTGTGTTTAAATGGTACATAAAAAAATAGAGTTGAAGGGTTAATATTTTATTTTTTTTAAAAATAATATTTTTTTAAAAAGAAATATTTATTTTTTTGTATTTCACTCTCTTAGAGAAAGTGTGATGCACACACACTGCCACATCACTTAGAAGTTCCAAAATGAAACATAAAAATTGGAGTTAAAGGGTTAAAATGGAATAAGGTTGAGTTGGAGTGCCAAAATGAAATTTAGGGACAAATTTAAGGCTCTGTATATGTGTTTGGCCAAATTTTAGTGGAACAATTACAACACCCAAATCAAGCTCACTATGAATTTAAACGAAAATTCTTAAGGCTATACTTATTAGTTATTTAGGATCTCGCGTTTTAGTTTCTGCCCTACAGCTTACGTTCAAAGCCTAAAACCAAAGTAAACAAAATAAAGAATTGTTATTCCCACTTTCAGGAAGCTATATTCGCTGAATAATCTAGCAACCGCAGAAAACTTTCGAACGACTTTCTTCGTTTCTCACGATTCATATATATTTACAAATATATATTTCATATTAGTTATCTATTTAGATGCAAGCATGACTCTTGATGCCAATTGTTGGAAAACTATATGCACAGCAGAAACATACCAGAATTATACTGCTTACATGAATAATAGATAACCAATACTGTTTATGCTAGAATGCATAATCATGCTAGAACACATAAACTTGTTGAAATTTAATTCGATAAATACCTCTTGAAGCATGAGCAAATACATTCAAGCGAATCCACAAGTTAGATGACTTTCAACTGAATCCACAAGTTAGATGACTTTCAACTGAATCCACAAGTTAGACATCAGCTATGGTCTTCTACAGTGATCCCAAGTTCACATTCGAACTCTCTCAATACTTGGGTGGGCAAGTATCGAATAGAAAACTAAATTACTCTTTCTAGGTTAGGAGAATTCCTACTTATAGAGATTTCTTCCCAATCCAAAAAGGAGAAGAAAACCCAGTTTTTCTTGAAAACAAGAAAAACACACGTTCGTCTTTGTAAAAACAAAACTAACACTTTTCCTCTACTTTTTCCTTAGAAATAGGATTCGGAGTTCTAGTTAAATATGGCACTGTAGGTACCGCATAATTAATTACTGATGCTTCCTATTATGGAAATAATTCCAAATAATTAATTTGAAGTATTCTTACCATAGTAAATTACAGATCATTCCACTAGATATTCGTAATTGCACTCCTCTATTTATATTTCGTAATTCCCCATTAAACACTTATGTAATTCCCCATGTTAAAATTACAGATACTAATCAATACATTAAATTACTGACGAATTTAATTCAATGATTAATTTCCTTTAGAACACTACTTCACTTATTTCACGTGTTGGATTCATAAATCCACTTGCAAGGTTTGACACGATGAAAATTTACAAGTTTCTCGAAAAGGCATATCAATCAATCTCTATAACAAGACATGGATTCCATCAACTAACTTGTTATTTCACCAATATATATTATTATCATCCAATCTACCAGTCATATTGATCCATCTCAGAATCTCACCTTTTAATAAATCAAAACTATAATTAATATATACAGATCATAATAGTTATATCAGGATTAACAATATAAGTACATTTAATAGTTTAGAGAATATGATTTTGTCAGCCAGTCTAAAACAATTATCTCTACTCGGTCCTGTTCAATACATACAAAATGCACTAGAACAAGAAGTTGAAACTATACCGTTTCCCTAATCAAGATAAATTACATATAATCTTGTGCTACAATCATACCGATGGCATGTCCAATTTCCATCCTAGATTGTGAACAAAAAACTTTATACTTATAAGAACCGATGATTTAATCTCTCGTGTATAAGCTAAAACTCTACACACTAAATCATCTACTATATAAATAAACAAACACCATAAGCAAATATATGATCTATTAAAATTGAGCAAATATTTATTCTATAATAAATATTATTTCTTAACATATGGTTAATAGTATATATCCCAATAGCAGGAGGGTCAAGATCAGAAGTAGGAGGAGGTTTCATCATTTATCTACATGCAGCGTTGGATTTCCCACAAATTAATGGCCAAAAGGACCCTTTGGGATGGTTGAACAAATGTGAGCACGTCTTTCAACTTTAACAAACTCTAGAAGAAGATAATGTTGTACATGCTTCTTTTCATTTAGAAGGCAATCCACAACTTTAGTTTCTTCAACTAGAGATAGATATGCCTCAACCATCTTGGAATGAATTCAAACGTCAACATAAGCTCCGCTTTGTGCCACCAATTAGAAGTTAGAAATTGTAAGAATTATGCTAAGTTATGCCAGATTAGTTTTATGAAAAAATACCAGGAAAAGTTTGAGTAGTCAATTTTACAGTCTGGTACACTCACTCAGTCGCATTTATCTGCCAATCTACCAAGCATATTGACCTATATCAGAATCTTACCTTTTAATAAATTAAAATGATATTTAATGAATAAAGATCATAATAGTTATATCAACATTAAGAATATAAGTACATTTAATAGTCTACATAATAAATTTTTATCAGTTAGTCTAAAATAAATATCTCTACTTATAACACCCTGTATCCTAGAAAGACGAACCAACAGTCATTTCAGAAGTTGCAGGTGCCACCTACAGATCGTAGGGGGACCTACGGACCGTAGGTGGGGTCCGTGGTTGGCCACCTACAACCCCCTCCCAGAACCCCAGAAAATTATGTTAAAGGTCAGCCTACGCCTGGACTTACTGATCGTAAGTCAGACCATGGTCCGTGGTCCAGGGCCGTAGGTCAGACCCTCAAATTTAAACTCCCAGAACCGCAGTCAACGCCTACCGGGACGGACCGTAGGTCTGTCCACGATCCGTCGGTCTGGCTGTCGGTGACCCCCGACACCTTTTAAGTCAAGGGTCGTTTGGTCTTTTCCCTATGCGTTGGACCCATAAACTACATCGCTTAACCCTAAATTATGTGATTTTGGTTAGTTTTAGCCTAGTAACTTAATTATAATCTACCCTAAGCAATTCATTCACCAAAATTTAGCAAACTCAGAGCAAGAGAGGAGAAATAGGTTTTCATCAAATTCAACCAAACCCCTCTCTAAGAACGCAACAGGTTTTCATCAAATTCAGCCCCAGAATCAAAAGATTTGTCCATGGAATTCGTCATTATGTATTTGGGATTTCACTAGTGGGTTCCTTTCACCTATTAGGTCCCTAGAATTCAGTCAGATTCATGATTCCCTTCATATTGTTTAGACCTAGGGTTTCTAGAACTTTAAATTATTGTTGTGATTTAGTTGTTAGATGAATCCTAGTCAGAATATTACGTTTTCATAACTATGTTGCTTAATTCTTGCATGAAATTCAGAACCCTAGATGTGTTGATTCGTTTAGTTCATGAATTACACTTGTTAGGACAGTTTATACACATACGTGCATAAGTTTTAAATGTTTCATTATTAGTGCTTAATGTTGCATTTTCAGTTAGCATGTCAGTATTTTGAGCTATCCAGTTATTTTAGTTGTGTTGTAGTTTTATACTTTAAGTTGGGAGTAAACTTAATACCGAGTTGGACTACGGTCAGTGACCCTCATAGTCCCAGAACTACGTGCCCCCGTAGGATTCTAAGTCCCCGCTGTGTGCATTATATTTAGTGATCATGCTAGTCATGACTCTATACCCTTGTCAAGGTATATTGGGTCCTCTTGATGGGGCGTATACATATGACTCTATATTTAGCTCATGTGATTTTATGTCGGTTATTAATAGCTCCCATAGTCAGATTCTAGTGCATTTGACCAAGTTCCCTATTACATTTCAGTATTTAGTTTCAGCAAGTTATGTACTTTGTCAATGCATTTAGTTCAGTTCATTTCAGTATTTCTATCATGTTCAGATTATACATTGCTCTGCACGCTTTATTTCAGTTATGTATATATTGTTAAGATTTATCCTATCATGCATGCTCAGTACCTTTCAGGTACTCATGTATACTTTGCACAACATCTTCTCATGATGTAGGTTCAGGTACTCAGCACCCACATCACGCATAGATCGGTTCCCGATCTCCATTTCAGTAGCTTCAGTGGTGAGTCCTCATATTTCAAGGACAATAGACATGTTTCTATATTTAGTCTTTTCCTTTCAGTTTTCAGTATTTTCTAGAGTTAGCTGGGGGAATGTCCCAGCATCTCTAGTCAGTTAGAGGATTATTTCAGAAATAGACAAATTAAGCTTTAGTAATTGATTTACAGTTCAGTGCTATAAACTCTATTCCACTTTTATATATATTCATACTTAGATTGGGTATTCCCTATCATTTATTTATCTCATGTTTTTAGATTCCGCTCAGTATTTGTTTAAGTATGCTTATGTTATGCCAACTCAGGGTTATCATGGTGTCACTCGTGATCCTAGGTCCCGTTTTTACATCTTGGGAATAGCCTCGGGGCATGACAAACTTGGTATCAGAGCATTAGGTTTAAGTGTCATAGGATATCTAAAAAGCCGCACTAAGTCGAGTCTTTTTCATGGGTGTGAAGTGCACCACATCTAAAGAGATAGAGGCTACGAAGTGTTTTAGGAAAAAATCACTTTTTTGCTATTGTTATCGTGCATGGGTATGATCTACCTTCTAACTCATTGTTATGCATTTCAGATAATGCATTCTCGTAGAGCTTATGCAAGGAATGCAAATACCTGCAATGCTAGCGCAGCTTCTCCAGTCCTGAACCAAGAAGTTTCAAATCCAGATTTTTAAAATGCGATTCAGCTTTTGGCTCAAAATGTGATTAACCAGAACAATCAGCAAGTTTCAGTTCCTGCAAATGCTAGTGGTGGATCACTGGTGACTAGGGTCCGTGATTTTGTTAGGATAAATCCGCCTGAGTTTCTAGAGTCACAAGTTGAAGAAGATCCCAAAACTTCATTGATGAGGTCAAGAAAATTATAGGAGTGATGCAAGTGACTGGAAATGATAGGGTAGTGTTGGCATCCTACCAGCTCAAGGATGTATCTCACATATGGCTCACACAGTGGAAAGAAAACAATGGTGAGAATGCAGCTCATGTGATTGGGGAATGCTTTGCTAGAGATTTTCTGGACAAATTCTTTCCGAGAGAGTTAAGAGAGGCTAAGGCTCAGGAACTCATGAATTTGAGGCAAGGTACAATGTCAGTCCAAGAGTACAGACTCAAGTTCACCCAACTCTCCAGGTGGCTGTCAACGCTAAAACAGATGTCTAAGTTTCTGTATAGTGTGTCCAACTTAGTGAAGACAGAGTGCAGGAATGCTATGTTGTTAGATGATATGAATATCTCTAGGCTTATGACCCATGGTTAGCAGGTTGAGGGAGAAAATCTTAGGGAACATGCTAAGGACAATAAGAAGTCTAGGGCAGGTAACTATGAGTAATCTCAACAGAAATCAGGTGGTGGAAATCACTCTCAGTTTCAACAAAAATCTTTACCTCTTGCACCTCCATCAGCTAGTGTTCCATCCTCTAGGTTCTGACAGGATCAGAAAAGTCCGGCACCAGGCTCTAAGTCTCGGGGGAGTGTTTTAGGTAATAGGACCTACCCAACTTGTCTGTAATGTGGTAAGAACCATCCGGGCGAGTGTCTTGCAGGGAAAGAAGGGTGTTTTGGATGTGGTCAGTCTTGCCATATGTTGAGGGATTACCCTTTTCTAAACAGGGACATGGTGGTAACAATAGTAGGGTTCAGTCTACAGGTCCAACAGCACAAGCAGGTCACCCAACTCAACAGGGTGCTTCATCTGGTACAGGTGGCGGTCAACGCTAAAACAGGTTGTATGCTCTTCAAGATGGCGAGGATCATGATGATTCTCCTGATGTGGTCACTAGTACGTTACGAGTCATTCACTTCGATGTTTATGGTTTATTAGATACAGGCGCTACTCTTTCTTGTGTAACTCCCTATATAGCAATGAACTTTGGTGTCAGTCCAGAAACTCTTTCAGAACCCTTCTTAGTCTCTACCCTAGTTGGTGACCCAGTTATAACTAGATGGGTATACTGAAATTGACCTATCACAGTTTGTCAGAAAGTCACCTTAGCAGACCTTGTAAAGTTTGAAATGGTAGACTTTGATATCATTCTAGGCATAGATTGGTTACATTCCTGTTATGCCTCAGTCAATTGTCGGACTAGGATAATTTGTTTCCAGTTTACAGACGAGCTAATCTTAGAATAGAAGGGTAGTAGCTCAGTACCTATGGGTTGATTAATTTCTTACCTTAAGGCTAAAAAGATGATTTCCAAGGGGTATATCTATTATCTAGTTCGGGTTAAGGATTCAAGCTCTGAAACCCCAACTTTTGAGTCAGTTCCTGTGGTAAATGAGTTCCCAAAAGTGTTTTCGGAAAATGTTCCCGGAGTTCCTCCCGAAAGGGACATCAACTTTGGAATTGATCTCCTTCCAGATACCCAACCTATTTCTATTCCTCCTTACAGAATGACTCCAGTTGAGCTTAAGGAATTGAAAGAGTAGTTGAAAGATCATCTAGATAAGGGCTTCATCAGACCTAGTATTTCCTCATGGGGTGCTGCAGTGTTGTTTGTGAAAAAGAAAGATAGTTCTCTCAGGATATGCATTGACTATCGACAGTTGAATAAAGTCACAATCAAGAAAAAGTACCCTATCCCCATGATTGATGACTTGTTTGACAAACTTCAGAGTGCTAGTCATTTTTCAAAGATAAACCTCAGATCTGGTTATCATCAGCTTAGAGTCAGAGATAGTGACATCCCAAAAATATCCTTCAAAACTCGGTATGGTCATTATGAATTTGTAGTAATGTCATTTGGGCTAACCAATGCTCCTGCAACTTTCATGGATTTGAAAACAGAGTGTTCATGCAGTATTTGGAATGGTTCGTTATCGTCTTTATTCATGATATCCTCATTTACTCTTGGAAAGAGGAAGAACCTGTGACTCATTTGAGGATTGTACTACAAACTCTTAAAGATCGCCAGTTTTTCGCTAAGTTTAGCAAATGTGAATTTTGGTTACAATCAGTTGCTTTCCTTGAGCATATAATGTTTAGCGAAGGGATCCTAGTGGATTCTCAAATTATAGATGCAGTGAAACAATGGCCCAGACCCACCTCTCCCACATATATCAGAAGTTTCTTAGGTTTGACTGGTTATTACACTAAGTATGATAGCTGATGTTTGCGTAATAAAGACACAACTTCCAATGCAAGTGTCTAAGATCATACAATAGTAAAGTAACCCAACTAAGGGTTGGGGTCAAGTCCCAAGGGAGCGGTTCCTGAAAATTAGTGGTTAAGCACGAAAGTGCTAAAGCTAACTGTAGCTAAAAACTTTATCGAATGAAGACATGACAAATTAAAGGGTTTGACACTAGTGTCAATTATCAATGGGGGGTTTGTAAACAAGTAAAGAGAAAAATCAACAAAAATAAAGAGAGATATGAATATGGAGACGGGATTCTAGGGATGTGATAAGAATACGGGCTAAACTAGATCATTGGGTGCATGCTTTTGGTAGTAAATTCGTTGAATATTTGTGACTAGGCTAGACTATAGTTTGGGTAAATTCTCTCTCGAGTAACTTACCACAAATCAATTCGGTTTCTCTCGAACATCGAGCCCTTTGGTCTGCTTCATCGCCTTTCAGCTCTTGCCTTCAGCATCTTCCCGTCCTGGATCATTAGGCCGTATAGTACTGCTTCGCAGAACTGCTCGGCGACACGCCAACTGCTCCATTTCACCGATGATTTGATCTTTTCCTTCAGGGCTCAGCACACTGGAACAATAGTTGAGGATAAGACCTTTTGGTGACTTATTGAACGTGTTCGGCGATTCTCAGATCTTTATTTCTTCGTTTTTTCAGCTGCCTTTGTTCCTTTTTGCTAAGTATTGTCCATGCCTTCCCTCAAACTTCAAATACTTGAAACTTAAGGGTTTCATCAGATATTGAGACAAAATATGCATTTGAGGACACTAATTCCATCAAAACATAGCCCTAAATGAGTCCAATTCGTGGATTCATCAACACCTCCAACTTAAACTTTTGCTTGTCCTCAAGCAAACTCAAGTTCAGCCGTTCAAAAAGGGTGTCTCGAACAGTTCTACACAAGACTCAATCATGAATGCACATAACAAGACTCAACTTATTTATTCAAAGATCAAATGCGCACTCAAAGATTCAAGTTGTGACTCACCAATATCAAAGAATCGCATGCTCACAATACTTGCTTCAAATGCAAGTTCAAGCTCAACCAAAGTGTTCAAATACCCTCACACAAGGAATGATTCCATATTCACACACAAAGGTTTAATCATTTAAAGTTTCGGAATCAAATGTACTGCTCACTCTCATAAGAAAGAACACAATGCATGCTTTCAACCATAGGTTTGCCCGTATTTTCTAATCAACATTTGTTGCGGCTTACTCAACATCAAAAAGGGACTTTTCAAGGCTTGTAATGGGGCTGAGTGCAAATGTATGGTCATTTAGGCTCAGTGACTTTCATTCTCATGAAATGTGGTGCTCACAACACTCCCTTTCCTATTCCTTCATCATTCTCTTTAGTGCTCATAAGTCATCCTATTAATCACTTTCCATGAATTGTTTGGAAACCCCATATCTTTTGTACTTTGTTCCACAACTTTCTTTTTCTTTCTCTTTTCTCTCTTTTTTTATATGGAGGGTTTCCATTTTTCTCAAAACCATGGGTAAGAGGGACTTTCTTGAACTTCTTGATTTGACTTCTCTTTTCACCACACCCCCAACTTAGGCTTTTGGTCTAAGTTGGCTATTCAATTAACCACAACTTCATGAGGATTATGGGTAATGGATAAAGAAAGGTCTAGTTTTCATCAACTTTCTTCCAAAGGAAGGTAAGGCTTAAGGGTGTTCAAAAGAGGTTCACACATGCTCACAAGGTAGGCCACAAAGAGGTATTTGTCAAATTTGCTCACACTCTTCAAAGTTGCCTAAGATCATATCAAGAGAGAGCTTTACTTAGTCGATCGGACCAACGGGGCAAATTCTAGACGTATTCATGCATGGTTCAAAGTAAGCTCATCACAAAGGCATCGACACTAAAGTCAAACAAGACTGCACACTTTCGCTAGTGTGCAACAGTCATCAGAGGATAATCAATTTAATACATGGCTAATCACAACGAGATGCAAAGAGTTCACATATTGTCTATGCAACTTCATTTTGCCTCATCGTAGCCGCATATTCATGTTTGTTTGATTAAGAACACTATTTAAGTCATCGATATTGATCAGAACCGAGACTTAAGTTTTGCAAAAGAACAGCCACATTCAACACACGAGAGGTGGCAAAAAATTTCGGACAGGTCAAAATCATTTTGCGATTTAAAATAAAAGGAGCTATCCACAAAAAGCAGTGTAAAGACAATTTAAGCACAAAGTCCAAATATAATCAAAGGTGGGCCTTACCCCACCACAAATAAAAACATTTCTCCTCAACTGTAAATAACACAGAATCCAAAATATAAAATAAAGAAAGACAGAGAGGGAGGTAAAGAGGGGATCCTGGCTAATCGGTCGCTCCATCTGTCTCGGCTTCAGTGCCCGGAGTGACCCAGAAGTACTAGCTCCACTGGATCCAGCAATAGGTGCTAAGGAAGCCTGCACAACAACATCTAACATAAATGCTTCCGTCTCAGTCAGGTCTTCATCTACCGCTCCCTCAGTCTCCTCATGCATCACTTCATCAGTCTTTGCTTCTGACTCAAGATCGGTTATCTGGTCCGCTCTATCTCTATGTCGAGTGGTGGTTTGAGATATCTCAGGCACGTCTGGAATCTCCAATGTTCCAAAGACCACAGACAGATCAGTGGACTTCAAGTGGTCTACATCTTTTCGTAGCTCAGCAGTGGCAGCTTATAAAGATGTCACCTCCTCTGTGGCTCCTTGGTTGTACTCACAGACCACTATCATGGCCGCTAGGGCATCAATGGTAATGCTCAGAGTTGTCACAACATCATCTAGGGCAATATGGATCATGACTGGAATAGAGGCCTCTAGACTGGTAGCCCGACGATCAGCAGAAAGGGCCAGTTGTCCCATCTAGAGTAGGGAAGCTTGGGTGGGTGGAGGCCGAGACACAGCACCAACAGCAGTGGGTCTAGGAGACCGTGCAGCAGCAGAAGAACTTGGAGTATCAAATGTGGGCCTCACCCTACCACAGATAAAAACATTTGTCCTCAAATGCAAATAACACAGAATATGAAATGTAAAATAAAGAAAGACAGAGAGGGATGTAAAGAGGGGATCCTGGCTAATCGGTCGCTCTATCTGTCTAGGATTCAGTGCCCGGAGTGACCCAGAAGTACCAGCTCCGCTGGATCCAGCAACAGGTGCTAAGGAAGCCTGCACAACAACATCTATCCTAAATTATTTCGTCTCAGTCAGGTCTTTATCTGCAGCTCCCTCAGTCTCCTCATGCATCTCTTCATCAGTCTCTGCTTCTTACTCAGGATCAGCTGTCTGCTCCGCTTTATCCTTATGTCCAGTGGTAGTCTGAGGCATCTCAGGCACGTCTGGAATCTCCAATGGTCCAAAGACCATGGAAACATCGGTGGACTTTAGGTGGTATACATCTTTTCGTAGCTCAGCAATGGCAGCTTTTAAAGTCGTCATCTCCTCTGTGGCTCCTTGGTTGTACTCACACACCGCTATCCTGGCCGCTATGGCATCAATGGTAGTGCTTAGAGGTGTTAAAACATAAGCTAGGTCAATATAGATCATGCCTGGAATAAAGGCCTCTAGACTGGCAGCCCGACGATCAGCAGAAAGGGCCAGCTGTCCCATCCGGAGTAAGGAAACTTGGGTGAGTGGTGGCCGAGAAACAGCAGCAACAACAGTGGGTTTGGGAGACCGTGCAGCAGTAGAAGAACTTGGAGTATATACAGGAGTAACAGTGGTAATGGATATGCCTAAAGGCCCAGGGGACGGAGTAGGCAAAGGTGCCTCTGTAGGTGATGATTCTGTGTTTACTAACTCCACCGATGCTGCCATATTCCTTTCTGCTTGATCCTTAAGGTACTCAGCTTCGATCCTCCAGATATCAGTAGAGGCTGTGGGCATCACTTCCACATCCTTCTTGGCATCTTGAGGTTCCCGAGCTTGTTTGCATAATTCTGTGATCCATACTGGGAATGGAAGTGAGGTCCAACTCTTCCATGCACGCAGGAGTATCTCTGAAGTAATGATGGTACCCAAGTTTATCCGAGTTTCCTCTATGATGCAACCCAGGCAAGCTATCTTGGCAAGGCGAAGCATCGACTCATTCTCGGACGGCGTAATTGTGCTGCTGATAAAACCGAACCAGAACCTTGCGGCTATGTTTAGTTCTTTCTTTTCAATCAGAACTCCTTCCGCCAACCACTCCAGAGTGTCGTCTGAAATTAGTGGGGCTAACTATTTTTTCATCTCATCCAGCTTCTCTGTTCTAATCAAGTGCTGGCAATGATCCCTAATATGCGTGGACATGCCTAAGACTGCGTTGATCTCTCCACTATCACACTTCACCCTCCTGCCTCTAACAACCACATAGTCCACTTCTTTGAAGGCTGCTGGTAGCTGCTTTTTCTGGGGTATTAGTACACTGTATGCACTGTAAAACTCTCTTTCCCAATTTGGAATATAAGGGACACGGGGTTTGATGAAGATATGGAACTTGTGGTCTCTCAGGAACTACATTATCTATGGGTTCCTGTTTATAACCCCGTCTATGGACACACGCTTTCCTTCCAGAATTGTCCTCAGCCCCTCAGCCTTTACTTGATTCATTGACTTAGGCGGAGGACCCTGTACTGGAGGCGCTAATACCATTGCCTGCTCTGGAACTGGAGGTATAGTAGTGGTAGGCTGGGAAGTCCTGACCCTGGATGGAACATTCAGCTTCTTAGTTCACTGCTCAGCCCTTTGTGCTATTAATAGATCATCCTCATAAGAACCCACACCTTCTCTTTCATATTTGTTGGAGTCATTTATATAAAAGCCATCATTGCTAGTGCTTGCATTTGATAATTCAAGGGTCTTGTCTTTGCCCTTGCCTTTCCTACCAGTTATGGAAAGTTTAGCAACCTTGCTTCTGGATGCAGCTGCATCCTCGTTGATTGTAATCCCTTATGTTTTACCTTGGGGTGGTCTACTTCTTCCTGAAACTTTAGATCTATAAATTTCTGCAAAGAATTGGGAAGAAATTAAAAGAACTAAATCAAATTCATAGGGACACGATTGCAGAAAAACTCGCCGAATAGATCGGTGAATCGCCAAGTTGCTTTGCGAGCTAGGCCGAGCTCGCCGATAGGAGTTGGCTCAAAGATTTTAACAAGTCAGCGATGGGAAAATCCTTTCGGTGAGTCGCTGACTTCTTTCGGTGATCAGGGTTTTATCCACCAAAAGATACAGTGCAACAAAGGTTTAGGGGTGCAGACAAAGGGCGATCAAGGAGACTTTCGGCAAGTCGCCGAATGCTTTTGGCGATCAAAGACTTCTCACCGAAAGTTACAGAACTCATATCACAAATAACATGAAATTAAAGGCCAGATGGGGTCATTAGGCGAACCGCCGAGTAGTTTGGCGAGCTCGACCCAGCTCACCAAACGGTCCAACGTGCCTGTTTCCAACCTATCTTTTCGATGTCAACCCTGCAACCCCCAAAAACAAAATTAAACTATGCACTAGAACAATTAAGCTCATACCCATAACACTTAATCATGATAAACACCACGCACGCACAACCCTACAAGATTTAACTCATATTTACGCGTAACAAAAAGGGAGTTCAAAAATTAAGATAGAATGGGCAAGATTTACAAATCGAACTTGAAATTTCAACAATCTATATCGATCAGAGGGGCCCAGCACACGTCAATTCAATAAGCCCAATTGGTTAAGATAATTTTTTTTTGAAATTAGTCCTGGGGTTTGGGAAAACCAACCTTTTTATGCTGATTGAAGTACTTTCAAATGCTAGGAGGCAATGTAATCCAAAGTTCCAACACCAATCAATGACTAAAATAGCAGGAATGCAAAGATAATGAAAATTACTTACTAGGTGCAGATTTGCAAAAGTTAAAATCTAGTGGAAAATGAAAATTTGTCAAACTTTGAAACCATTGGCTTTTAAAATTGTCCAGTTGTTGCCCATTCGGCTACATTAGTCACGATCGCCGAACTACTCGGCGTCACGCCGATTAGTGACCTTCCTCGCCAAATTTTACAGACTCCAATGTAAAGTGGTCTTGAGTCTAACAGAGGTCTAGTTCGGGGTCGCCGAACCCTTCGGCGATTCCAGGAATGGACCTATAGATTGCCAATCTACAGTTGTAGATCACTTTCCACATTTCAACCTGCAAAATCAATACACCATTATTTCTATAATAAAACAAAGCATTTAAGACCTTGGGTTACCTCCCAAGAAGCGCCTTAGGTAATATCGTGGCACGACGTGAATCAACCCTTAAATTATTGGGTGTTGCCTCATTTTCATAAGGCCACCCCTCTGTTGGATCCGAGTTGGGTGAGGGCATCAATTGGTCCATTTGGGACCCAACAGCTGAATGAGAAAAGAATGAGAGGTAGTCATCTGATTTAGCATCATAACATTCTCTCTAATCTCTTCCAATCTCGGTCATGCTAATCAACTTTGTGTAGGATGAGCAAGAGGACCTCTTCAATTTTCTCGCCCTCTTTCTTCTTCGTCTTTCAATGCTTGTAAGGAGGAATGTACTTATTCTTTCCATTGAATAGTACCTCTAAGTCATTGACATTTTGGGTCAAGTCATCGAGCTGCTCCAACAAAGTGGCCATTCCTTGGTCTTTCTCCTTCTTCTTGATGGTCTTGGCCATGTGATCAAGGAGGTGGGCTTCTTTTGCGTAGGGCAACTGGATGAATCCGCCTGGAGAAAGTTGATCAGTCACCATTCGATTCTCATGGCCAATACCTATATAGAAGAATTCCAGTAGCATACATTTTGGAATGTCATGAGCTGGGCACTGATGCACGAGAGCTTTGAATCATTGCCACAACTCGTGAACTGACTCCCCTTTCTCTCTATTGAAACTGAAGATGCCATCCCTGAGCATCAAATATTTTTTAGACGGAGATAATCCATTTGATCACCAGCTTCACAATTTACACTCATTTTCCTATTTCCGTCACAAAAAAAACAAAGATAAACCAAACTAAAAATAAAGTTAGTAACCTACGACTATCAGAAGCAAAGTTCGACTTAATCAAAAAATTTCACGTAACACCACTCCCCGGTAGTGGCACCATTTTGATGTTTGCGTAATAAAGACACAACTTCCAATGCAAGTGTCTACGATCGTACAATAGTAAAGTAACCCAACCAAGGGTTGGGGTCATTTCCCAAGGGAGCGGTTCCTGAAAATTAGTGGTTAAGCGTGAAAGTGCAAAACCTAACCGTAGCTAAAGACATTATCAAATGAAGACATGACAAATTAAAGGGTTTGACACGATTGTCAATTATCAATGTGGGGTTTGTAAACAGGTAAAGAGCAAAATCAACAAAAATAATGAGAGATACGATTATGGAGACGGAATTCTTGGGATGTGACAGGAATACGGGCTAAACTAGATCATTGGGTACATGATTTTGATAGTAAATTTGTTGAATATTTGTTACTAGGCTAGACTATAATTGGGGTAAATTCTCTCAAGAGCAACTTACCCTGATTCAACTCGGTTTCTTTCGAACACTGAGTTGCCGCATTAAGCACAACTTCTGCCTTAGCCCACTCACTCTCTCGAGCTGAGTGTGTGGGAGAAGGACTAGGGTTCACTCTCTCGAGGTGAACCTCATGTCGACCCAATCCCACTAGCCATCAATTTAGTAGTATTAGTTTTACGACCTCTCTCTCGAGCAAGCCGAAACCACAAAGGTGAAATCGTATTTGCATTTACAATTTCATTAAGTTCAACCACAACTACTAAATGAAGTCACATTTACACAACAAATAAACCATCAACAAGAAAGACACAACAGATAATCTAACCCATATTCACAAAAATCACACCCCAAGAATTGGGGTTTTAGCTAGACATGTAAAAGAGATACAAGTTATACCATTCTCAGTTTCCATCAATGGGTATGCAAGATTAAGTCTTAAAACAAGTCAAGAGTGAAGAATCCACAAGACCCAAGTCCAAAATCTTGGAGTTGAAACCCTTTGAATCTTCAAGTTCTTCAAAAACCCTCTCCAAACATAGAGAGAATATTGTCTGTCTAAATTGTATTCTCAAATCAATATAACTAAAAATGACTACTAAGAATAAAAAATGAACTAGTATTTATAGTTTTCAGAAAATGTGTTGCGAAGGAGCCATTCGGCGCAGTTAGTCGGGATAGCCGATACACTCGGTGATCCTCCCTTTGACCTGCTTCATTGCCTTTCAGCTCTTGCCTTCAACATCTTCACGCCCTGGATCATTGGACGGTATAGTACTGCTTTGTAGAACTACTCGGCGACACGCCGACTGCTCCATTTCACCGTTGATTTGATTTTTTCCTTCAGGGCTCAGCACACTGGAACAAAAGGCGAGGATAAGACCTTTTGGTGACTCGTCGAATGGGTTCGGCGATTCTCAAATCTTCATTTCTTTGTTCTTTCTGCTATGTTTGTTCCTTTTTGCGTCTATTCCTTCCCTCAAACTCTAAATACTTGAAACTTAAGGGTTTACATCAGATATTGAGACAAAATATGCATTTGAGGACACTAATTCTATCAAAACATAGCCCTAAATGAGTCCAATTTGTGGACTCATCAATAGCCATGCATAAAAAATTAAAAACATGCCAAAAAGGACATTTTAGTTGAATGCATGCAATTTACTAGGTTAAAACATCATTTTGAAGATAGTGCAAAAGCATAAGTAAAAAGCATTATCAACTCATAAATCATCACATCATAAAAGGAAACATATCATAAATACCCTCAAAGCCTACTTGTGCTATGCATGAATAAGATCCCATAATCCCACCTATACTAATTAAAGCTTCTTGAGTAGCTGATGAGTCCAAGATTTGGACTTATTTAGGGCTTTATTTATATAGATTTAGTGTCCTCAAATGCTTATTTTGTTCAAATAACTGATGTAAAACCCTTGATTTCCAGGTATATGGATCGAGGAACAAAGCAAGGACACTAATTTGCAAAAAGGAATAAAGCGAGTGGAAAGAATGAAGAAATACAAGCTTGATGAACACCAAGTCCATTTGGCGAGTCGCCGAAAGGCTATTTGAGCGCCTAAAGTTCTAGTGTGCCAAACCCTAAATGAAAGAACCAAGTTGGTGAGAGAAAAGAGCAGTCGGCAGATCGCCGAGTGATTCCGCGATGCAGTGTTGGATAGCCCAAAGTTACAGACCTTGAGGATGTTAAAGGCCAAGGCAGATGGGCAATGGAAATGACCAAAGGGCGGATCGTCGAGTGGTTCAGCGAGCCTGATTTACTGCACTGAGTGCCTGTTCGCATCATATTTTTGGCACCTATAAATACATTTTTTAAACATTTAGTTTATCATCTAACTTTCATTATATCAAATTATGATTATTAGTCTGAGTGGAGAAACACGTTTTCTCTAGTTTTCCTTAGCTTTTAAGAATTGAAAATTTTCACTTTTGAGAAATTGGAAGTGGGTCTTTGAGATTCTTCGAATTAGACCATTGTAAAGACGAAATCAATCTTACCCAGTTGATGGAAACTCAATTTGGTAACAATTTTTATCTTTTTATGATGTCTAGCTAAAGCCCCAATTCTTGGGGTGTGATTATGTGATTATGGGCTGATTTAGTTTATGGGTATTACTAATTGTTAGTTTAAATGCTGTTTAGAAGTGAGTTCAATCAGTAATTGTGGTTTAATTTAAGAATTGTAGTTGCAAATGGAGTTCTAACCTTGTGTTTTTGGCTTGCTTGAACGTGAGGTTTTAAAACTAAGCTTATTGATTGATGGTCAGTGGGTATTGGGTTGACATGGGTTCAACTCAAGAGAGTGAATCCTAAATCCAATTCCACACATTCAACTAGAAAGAGTGAATGGACTAAGGTGTGGGCTGTTCTTATTTTGCTTGCTTGTTTATGTTTGAGAGAAATTGAGTTGATTCGGGGTAAATTATTTGAGAGAAAGTTTACCTTCTCTATAGTCTAGCTTACTCACTAATATCTAGCTATTTTCTAACAGTTGCAATTACCCATTTGTCTATATTAGCCTATAATTGAATCACATCCCAAGAACCTGTCTCATTAATGTTACTTCGTATTGATTTCCACTGTTTGTAGTTGATAATTTCAAACCAAAACCCCCCATTTGACATTCGTGTCACCCCCTGATTTGAATAATGTCTTTATTCGATAATTTCTATTCCTATGACTGATTTGAACATGTTCACACTTTACTATTGAATCTCAAACACGTACCGCTCCCTGTGGGATTCGACCCCAATTCATTTAGTTGGGTTATATACTGACTAATGATCGTTGACGCTTAGAATTGGATGATGTGTCTTTGAAATGTTAATTAATTCAGTAACTATAGTTCATAATTCATAATCTTGTTCATACTATCCTAATGTGGAATAAACCTTAACCGATATAGACCATGTGAGCTTAACATGGAATCCAGTGTCTACCCCACACTGAAAAGGGCTTGTTCTACTTACCTAAGGTAGAACCATACTCTTAGCTTAGGTGGATCTACTAGTTAAATAACCTATGAGGGCACATAGTTTATGGGATAAGGATACTGCTACTAGAAGCCCGAACTCAACTATGGTAGAAGGTTTCCATCTCATGAGATGCATAATTTGGGACCCCGGACTCAACTAAGGTAAAAAGGAACCCATTTGGAAAGCCGGATTCAACTAAGGTAGAACCTTCCATCTCATATTCACATCCACTCGATGCTAAGCATAAATTCCCATTTATTACATAATAAATCTGACTTAGGTTCAAATTCATAGAAGAATGTCTTGACATTCAATCCAACAAAATTCATACTATAGCTCATAGATTCAATAGGTGAGAATATCCTTTCAACCTTAGAATCATAATATTGTGAGAAAACCTTTCACATAATGTCATATTCATACATAGGTGTGCATATAAGGATATCTTCCAACAACACAATAACTAGATCATAATCATAATCACTTTACTCTCAAAGTGTTCTTAAAGCATGTATACAAGTCTAATAATCATACATAATTCTCATACCTTGGCCTTCAAGGACCGTAGATAATATTTCATCATCAAATCTATAATTACTACATTGGACATGGATAATAACATAATTCAACTAGCTCAATTACGAAAAGCATAATCTCATAACATTCTTCTATAATCAACAAACCCACATCACAAGGTCACAATTGAGTAATATGGGGGTTTCATGGGTTCTTGGGGGAATTCAACATAAAAAATATAGTAAATCATCAATTAATACATAATATATCATCAATTCATCATTAGAAATGTTTTTGAAAGGAACCCATGATATTGAAGTCAAATCCTAATCCGTGGATGAATTCTATGCATGGACGAAGAGCTACCAAAAAATAGTGATGAAATCCAATGAATTTGAGTAGAAAATATTTTTTCTTCAACCCTAGCTTCCACTTCCTTCTTCTTTTTCCTTGAAGTTCTAGAGAGAAAATTTTAGGGAAAAGTTGATTTTGATTTGGGAATTTGGAATTATGAGGAAGATGACTTAAATTTGGTGACTTAAAAACCTTATATATTTAGTATAATTTAGTATTAAACGACGTCACTTAATATTAATTAAAACCGCAAAACCCCAAAACGCCGGTAAGTGTAACTGGCAAAAATTAGTTTTGAGGCCCACCCACGTCCCACCACTTACGGACCATGGTTTGACCCATGACCCATGATGGTGAATGTGGGTGGAGGTTCAGAGAATGATTTTTGCAGGATTGACCTACGCCCATCACCCACGAGGTGTGGCCTGACCCACGAGGAGTGGATTCCCTCCGTGGGTCACTGCCCAGGCAGCCCCTAAGTGTCCTCCTCTGTAACATTCCGGATACTTTTAAACTAAACTAGTGTCTAACATGAAACTAGTAGGCCAAGTTAGAGCTAGACGTTAGGGTTAGAGCCTTGAATGTACCTTCCCGTACCTTAAAATTTCATGCTATAGTGTTAAAGTGTCAAGGCCTAAACCGCAAGGGCCAACTTTGGATCCTTGAGGAAATACCTTGAAGGCTGCCATGCAAGTGACCCACGGATGGCACCTACTCCCCGTGGGTCAAGCCACGCTCCATGGAGGAAGTGTGCAGGCATCCGTAGGTTAAACCCCCAAGAGGAGATCTGCAGACCACTCTCTACGGACCTGTAGTACGGTCAATAGACCCACTCACGGTCCGAGAGTGGTGGTTGTGGGTGGGCCTGCAATGCTGTCCAATTCTGGGCCAAAGTAAGGACATTTATGTAATTTCCTTGTTAGTTAGTTGGTTAAAAGTTCGTTTTATATTGATTTAATGGACCTTTATAAGACTTTTTAAGTCATTAACTAACTAAAACACTTCATAAAATCTCAACTACCCAAATAAAAATCAAAACCTCCCCAAAAATATTCTCTCAAAACCTCCATTGGAGAAGAAGAAGAAGTTGAAGTCTAAGGTTCAAGAACTCATATTTTCTACCCAAATTCGTGAGGAATCTTCACCTAAGGTATGGTAGTCTTTGATTCATGGAATGCTTTCTTCCATGCAGTCCTTAAACTTCCAATTTCAAAGTAGACAATTCTCCAAAATCTAGGGTTTTCACTCCAAGTCATGGATTCTTTTTAAAACCATTTTCAATGATTTAATTATAGTATATTATTATTGGATTGCTGTTTTTGTGGCGGTTTTATGATAAATTCTCCCATGAATACATGAACTACCCTAATTTTTGAAATTGAATCTTAAAGTGTGGGTATTGATTGATATTAGTAGAATGTTGTAGAATCATGAATATAATGAATTGATTACTTGAATTATGTGTTAATTGAGGAATTTCTATGGTTTTGATGTTGAATTTCCTCCAAGAACTCATGAAACCCCATGTCCCCAATTTGTGGCTTTGTTATGTGGGTGAATTGTAGCAAGATGAATTTTATGAGCTTATGTTGTATTAGTTGAGTTATTTGAATCATGTTGTCTTCCGTGTTTAATGTAGTAACCCTAAATGTGATTGGATGAATGTGATCCTTGATCCAAGAGGGGTAAAACATGAGACTTATGCCTAATTATTGTGTTTAATGTACTTTATAAACATGATTATAGTCTAATTATTGTGTTAATTGATAGTTCATTCTCATAAACACATAATGATCATGATGTGAAAGTTCTTCTCACTATATGATGGTTCTAAGGTTGAAAGTTCATTCTCACCTATTGAACCTATGAGCTAATATTACGAATTGTGTTGGATGAAGGGTAAGTGATGTTTGGGTAATCAAGACACAACTTCCGATGCAAGTGTATACGATCGTACAATAGTTTAGTAACCCAACCAAGGGTTGGGATCGTTCCCAAGAGAGTGGTTTTGAGAATTCATAGAGAAATAAAATTTAGTTCTAACTAGTCGTAGCTAAAGACATTAACGATTAAAAATATTGTAAATTAAAGGGGGACACAAGAGTGTCAATTAACAATGGGGGGTTTTGTCAGTAGTAAGTAAAAACAACAAAATAAACAATGATTTCTAAGTAATGAGAGGGGATCCTTGGGATGTGATAGGAATACGGGTTAAGCTAGATTATTTGGTACATGCTTTCGATAGAAGATTCATAAAATAATTGTGACTAGCCTAGACTTTAAGGGGGATAAGCTCTCTCTCGAGCAACTTACCCTGTTTCAAATGCATTCCTTTCGGACACCCACTTGCCGCATGAAGATCAGCCTACAGCTTCACCCACTCACTCTCTCGAGCTGAGTGTGTGGACATGGGACTAGAGTTCACTCTCTCGAGCTGAACCTCATGTCGACCCACTCAGACTGGCCATCAATCTAGTGGTCTTAGTTTTACGATCTCTCTCTCTCGTCAGCCGAAAACACATAAATAAACTTGTATTTGCAACTACAAATTCATTAAATTCATCAACAACCACAAAATGAAATCACATTTAAACTACGAATAGACTATCAACAAGAAAGACCCAACAATTATCTTAACCCATATTCACTAAATCACACCCCAAGAATTGGGGTTTTTAGCCACAAATGTATAATAGATAGAAATTTATACCAAATTGAGCTCGCATTCAACTGGGTATGAACATTTAAGTCTCAATACAAGCCAAAATTGAAGAATCCAAGAGGCCCAAATCAAAGTCTTGTAGATGAAACCCTTTGGATCTTCAAGTCTTCAAAACCTTTTCAAACTTAGAGCAAAAATATCAAAAAGTACTATTCTATATGAAAATTATAATAATTGTTTGATACATAAAACTACAACTCTAACTTGTATTTATAGTTTACACAGATTTGTGCTGCAGCGGATCATTCAGCGTCATTAGTCAAAATTGTCGATCAACTCGGTGATTCGCCTTTCGGTGTAGTTCATCGCCATCTTGCACCATTCTTCAGCATCGTTGTGCTCTGGGTCATTGGGCGACATGGTACTACTTTGTGAAACTTCTCGGCGATGCGCTGACTGCTCCCTTATTCCGCCGACTTGATTCTTTCCTTTACGGATCAACATACTGGAATAAAAGGTGAATTAAGACCCTTCGGCGACTCAGTGGACTCAGCGATCCTCAGGCCTTTATTTCTTCGTTCTTCTCAGCCTTTTCGTTCCTTTTTGCGATGTTGTGTGCATGTTTTTCTTCAAACGTCAAATACCTGAAACTTAAGGGTTTTCATCAGCTATTTAGATAAATAAGCATTTGAGGACACAATTTCTATCAAAACATAGCCCTAAATGAGTCCAATTTGTGGACTCATCAACACCCCAACTTAAACTTTTGCTTGTCCTGAAGCAAACTCATGTTCAGCCGCTCAAAAAAGGTATCTCAAACAGTGCTACATAAGACTCAATCACGAATGCACACAACAAGACTCAATTTATTTATGCAAGGATCAATTGTGTACTCAAAGATTGAAGTTGTGACACACCATTACCAAAGATTCTCAAGCTCGCAATACTTGCTTCAAATTCAAGCACAACAAAAGACTTCAAATGCCCTCACACAAATGATGATTCCATTTTCACACGCAAAGGTATAATCAATTTAAAGTTCAGGAATCAGATACAACGCTCACACTCACAAA